>JADRCD010175078.1:0-18126 GCA_019843815.1 Montemys delectorum | reverse complement strand
CAAATTTGCTTTTACATTTAGTAAATGGTAAAATTACAAGTTTACTAAAGAATAGTTAAGGTGAATTTCTTTATGATTTATTGTTAAATGTTTAGTTTGTACACCTATTTTACACAGTTATGCCTAGGCCACATAGAAATTTCTCAGGCAAAAAAATAACTGTCAGTACAAACCCTTAAGAAACTTTGATATGGCCAGCTAATGGTGGCACACACCTTTAATCCCTGTACTCAGGAGGCAGAGGCAGGTAGATCTCTAAGTTCAAGACCAGCCTTATCTACAGAGTAATTTCTAGGACAGCTAGGGCTACACAGAGAAACCCTGAGAGAGAGAGAGAGAGAGAGAGAGAGGGGGAGAGAGAGAGAGAGAGAGAGAGAGAGAGAGAGAGAGAGAGAGAGAGTTGGAGCAATGTGGCTAGCTGCATTCTTAGTAAAATATTTTTAATATTTTTAAATATATGTGTAGGTGTGTGCCTATGTCTAGGCATATCCACATGTGACTGCAGGTACCCACTGAGTCTGGGAAGGGGTGTCAGATCCCTTGGAGCTAGAGTTAGAGGTGGTTGTGAGCCACCTAACTTGGAAGCTTAGAACTGTGCTCAGGCACTCGAGAAAAGCAGCCAGTGTTCCTAACCACTGGGCCATCTCTACAGCCCTGTTGCTTCTTTTATCAATGAGGTCCCCAAGTCTTTGAGAAACTGTTCTCAAGTTGCCATCACCAGATGTCCAGCACACTGCCAGGGAGTTGTTACTTCACTTTATCTTCCCATATAATATGCCCCAAGTATTTATTTGCTAAAATTTTACAATAAATTCTTTTTATTATTTTCTTCTAAACTAGAGCCAGGATATTTTATTGATCTTTTTCAAGTTTTAAGGATGACTGGATTATATTAGCTAAGATTTTCCTTTCAGAAATGCAAGTCAGACAGTGATTCTGCTAAAGCTGAGTTTACTGAGAGAGAAGTAGCAACTTTCTCCTGATTTTAAGTACTCATCCCTAAGATGTTACTTCTCTTTCCTTGTCCTGTTGGTCCCTCCGCATCTTAGTTGCTGAGTAACCAAGTAGCACATTAGTTTGGTCCTTCAGAGTCCAGCCCTGCATGTCCTCTAGCTTTCACCGTTACCCAGCCCTTGTTTATGAGAGGTACTTTTCTCTTTGTGCCCATTGCTTCCAGCTTTCCCACCTCACTGGGTCCCAGCTCATTCAGAGTCCAGCTGAAGCTCAGCCTCTTTGAGATGAAGTACGGCTTCCACAGCTGCCCTACTTTCTCAGTTGTGGCTGACTCTCTGGCCATGCTTTAAGCTTTTCTTTTGCTTTTCAACTAATGCCATTACGGTGTATAGTCCAGATGATGTCTCCATATTCTTTCTGATGGAGGAAGACACTATTTTGTATGTACTGTTTTAAATACTAGCTAAACTTACACAAAAAATTGGAAGCTCAACACAAAGGGCAGCTTTTTTCCTTCTCTGTTTGGGACATATGGCTAAAATAATAATAAAGGTAAGCATTTTAGTATACATTAAAAAAAACATTTTTCTTCTACATAACTACATACCAATCATAAAAATGAAAATGTTAATGAAATCCTTGGATTTCACTATTCACATTTTTAAGAAATCAAGTTCAGAATTAGCATTGCATTTATTAGTAGTATCTGTGCTTTAGTCTGGCTCAGGTCCTCAATGTTTTTCCACCTTTATGAACAGGACAGTAAGGCTCTTATATTGGAGAATGACCTGTGTGATTTATCTAATGCTTCCTCAAGATGAGGTTCTGCTTCCATGCCAAGAGTGTGATAGAGTTGTGCTGTTTTCTATGGCATTCTGTCTAGTGACACACTATTTTGTACTTTTCTGTTATTTGATGAAGGTTGTAACCTTGGGGTTTTCCTTTCTGTTTCCCCTGTGATTTACAACTTGATTGTGAAGACTTACTTTCAGACTATACAAGTAGCCTCATCACTCAGCAAATATTCTGTTTGTCATTTTTATCACCAGGACTCTGTATAATCCCTGCGTTTGTATGTGCTTTGGTTGTCACCAATCCTATCAGTAGGATTTCTTCAGACTTTTGTGTCCTGTTGATATGTCCGTACTACGAAGTAAACAAAGCCTTGCTTGGTATGGCTTAAAGCACTTCTTAGCTCTTGCCTTGGAAGCAGACATTTCTATAGAGAACCCTCATTCTTAATAGAGAATGCTATTTAGAAGCTAATATCTAGACCCTGAGAGTGTCCATTATAATCAAAACATTTCTTCTCACAGGCCTTTCCTGTCATTCACTATGTCACTATGTGAATATGAGGGTGCATGCATGTAATTGTGCACATTTGTATTTATATTTCTGCATCTTGGCTATCTCTGTGTGTTGTGATTTCACAGCTGTATCCAGCTAGGATTCATTCTTGCTTCTTCCCTAACCATATTCCTAATTCACATATCTAGTATCAAGACCCTTGGTTTTTATTGCATGCTTAACTACTTGATCATTCCCCTTGTATGTCACCAGGCTTCTGCTACATCTTCCTTCCCTCATGGCTGCATTCCCTTACTGTATTTGGACCAACACTTTAGATGAAACTGCCACCTCCTCCTACCATAGACATCTTTCTCATCTCATTTGCACAATTCCTGGGTGTCCTGCATTGATGCCTTCCTCTCATCGTTCCCACACAGGGCTGTCTTCCAGATGATCTCTCTGCTCGCTTTGACTTTCCACACTATTTCTGTTGCTGTCATCACTTCTCTCCCTCCTGAGCTCCAGGACCCTGCTACAGCTTCCATGCTCTCTACCTTAGGTGGTTAGCTGAATATGTAGTACAGATATATAATCCCCCCCCCCTCTCTCTCTCTCTTGCACACACACACACACACACACACACACACGCACACACACACACACACACACACACACACACACACACCTTAGTAAGATGGCTAGCCTAACCATCATCCATTTAGGGAGGTGAGATCAGAAGACAGAGTCTGATCTCAGTTGGATTCAGTACCCAAGTTCAGTTCTGAAGTAAGCAGCTCATCAAGCTGACCCATTGAAAAGTAGAAGGTTTTCATCCAGCCTGAGCTGACTCTCTGGCTACCTACTTTATGTTCATACAAACCATGGTTGCTGTGCCATCAGGCCATTTAAGGACAATTGTGAACTTGGCTATTGTTAGAGTAGTTCCTGGAACACAGGGCTGCACTGCCTCCATGGGCCCACAGTGCTCAGCCAGCCAAGTGGAGAGGTCTCTGTGGCACTACCTCAACTCCTTTAAGTTTAAGATTTTCTGTGGAGTCCCACAAAACAGCACTTCCTCATTGACAGTCAGATCTAGATGTGAGGGCCAAGCTACCTGAACTGTGAGAGGAGCTTGGATCCAGGTTGACAGCTGAGGCAGGTATCTCCCTGCAGCCTTTCCCTCTCTGCTGGTGGGGTCATGATAATGATCCATTAGGATTCTATATCACTGCAAAGGCCTGAAGTAACAGTGCTTGTGAAAGATAGCTGGCTTTTTCTGCTTAGACACCTTCTCTTATGTTTCTTTCTTTTCTGGACCAGGACCATGCCCTTCTTATTATTTGCAATTTAGCTTTAGTGCTTGGCTGAGCCCACCACACAGTGCTTTCCTGCAGGGAGAAGCAAGCATACCCTGACTTAAGAGTTTGGGGCCCTGGAGGTGACCAGGGAGGAGCTCTCTGATAGAGTGCTTGTTTCCTCTGTGTACTGGGAAGCCCTGTTTACTCACTGCTGACAGACACACACAGGATGGAGTAGGGGCTCCAGGTCTTCACCTGCAGCCTCTTGGTAGTTAGTGCAGCCCGGCTGACCGGGTACAACACTAATGAAGCAGGGCGGGAAGTGCCAGCAGACAGAGCTCAGCTGTGACTCATGGCCTTTTAGCTGGGAAGCCGGGACACTTTGAAGAAGACAGCTGCAGTTTGATTTCAAAACCCTAGCACTGCCATCACTAAACATTCATCTGTCAGCACACAGGGGACAACATGTGGGGAGCAGTTGTGCCTGGTCAGGCCAGACAAAAGAGAAGTGCCTGGCTTCCTGGGTAACTAAGTACCAAGCAGTCCATGGCAAATGATCCTGCCTACCTAGCCAAAGGAATTGGTTTGTTGAGGCAGAGGCTTGTAAAGTGAAGTAGACTGGTTCTGAGGGCCGGGTAATCCTCACCAGGTGAGGGTACTGAGGCTGCAGAGTAAGTGCTAGGCTCCAGATGTGAGTTGACTAGTTGTCCCAAACTACTTTAGTATGCACTGTTTAAATTCCAATGGCTGGGAAAAGCAGGCTGCCCTGCTGTACTGCCTCTTGTGTGCATTCATGAAAGGAGGCTTTGCTTGCCTCTGCTTGGGGCCTGCTTCCCCCTGCTTGCCCTTTCCTCTTTCCTGACTTCCAGTTGTTGGGTTTACCTAGTGGTATTGCTTTCAGGAAAGAAATACTTGTAACCGTTGCCTGGGTTTGTTTACTAAGAGTCCTCTAATCTGTGTGGTTTTCATGGGAGCGGGATTCCTTGTTCTACTCTAATGGCTTTTAGCTCATGGAGGTTTATTTACCAGAAGAGGAAGAGAGCATGTTATCTAGTGCCTAATCCCTTTTGAATGTTTACATTGCTCCTCCAGAGCTAGTGCTGTGCAGAGTGGCAGCAGCCATTTGCTCTGGAAGAGTCCATATGTGGCTGCCAGAGATGATGGAAACATATTAACATAAGTGATAATACTGTCATAGAAGTGAAAAGTTAAGTTGCTTATCAGTATATTTTGATAAGCTACTTAAATTTTACAGTAGCATGTTCTGGCTTCAGACAGACGTCACAGATAGGAGCTTATGCACTTTATCTGTCCTCTCTATTACCTCTCACTTCATTTATTACCCTCAGTGATCCAACAGTAATCTGTATAGGGTGCTGATCCCCTCTCCTGGGCAGGATGTCACATCTGGACCCTGCCTTGGGTTCAGGCCTATCTATCAGTAACGGACTCCATTTGCAGATGTGAGCAAGCCAGAACAGCAGGCTTCTTTCATGCCTGCTCTCAGAAGTTTTGGGATGGTTTCTAAGAGAGACAACAGAGCCATTTAAAGTGTATAGGGTTGGTGGGGGGGCAGGGTATGCTTCTTGGGAGTGGGAAATACTTCTTACTAACTTTTCCATAGCACTAAAGGGCCCTTGCTGTCTGCTAGTCTTCATCTAAGTGTGCGTGTGTGTGTGTGTGTGTGTGTGTGTGTGTGTGTGTGTGTGTGAGCGTGTGTGAGTGTGTGTGTGTGTGTGTGTGTGTGTCCCAATAAACTCTGAACTTGAGTGGCCACAGTCCATTCTTGGTTTGGTTCCTGAGGAAACCGTGAAGGAAGGTGTGCTCCCTGCTCTCTGTCTGTATAGTCTGTTGAGAACACAACCATGCTGTTGAGTGTTATACTGTGGGAAAGGACATTGTAATAGTAGTGTGTGCATGACCACCATGGAAGGAATTGGGGCACAAAAGTAGGTGCAAGAGAGCAGAAGGCTATTAGAAGAATAAGCAGAAACGAACTAGACTAGTTCATGAAGGCCAGAGGGAGAAAAGGGCCAAAGTGTACTGGCTTGGATGGGCTCACAGATGCCTGGTATATCCATCATAAAGCTGCATTTCTCTAGAGAAATTGATCAAGATCCTGTGAAGAGAAAGCCAACAAAAGCCTCCCTAAGAAGTGTAGACTGCTGAGGTCCTATAGCAATGGGATGACACTGTAATAATTAAATGTGCTGTGCAGAATTGGGTTTGCTTTTGGGGTGGGAAGGTAGCCAGTTCATGTTATGGATTTCTTAGTAACAGGTATCAGAATGGGAAAGAACAAAAGAGGGTGCTGGAATCATATCACTCTAGTGGGAGAGGCTCAAGCTTTCCAGAATTGCAGTTCCACATTCTGTCTTGCCTCTGGGTTGTGTAAACTCTGCTCAGGCAGATGAAACAGGAGGCATTTGGTTATGAATGTAGCCTAAGATCGGGGCCCCAGCCCAGGTAAGAGACAAGGCAGGCTGACACTTAGGAAGCAGGGATTCCCAAACTCCTGGGTACTTAGGAAGCAGGGATTCCCAAACTCCTGGGTGTCCAGTCACTGCTGGAAACCTTGTGGAGTTGGGAACTGAGGCTGTGCAGGCTTGTGACAAGCCTGGGGCCAGGGGTGAGGGGGACTTTATGACTTAACTCAGGGGTGAGTGTACTGGAACATGGAGGGACCTTCTGCAGGAGACTTAAGCGGCACAGCTCTGTATGAAGAAAGCTTCCCCCCACAGAAGTTCTTGATGAGAGAAACAGTCCTTGCTTGTCCAAATTGTTTATTGATGGTGAATATGGATGCATACAACTTACTCAGAGTAGACCAGAGGTTAAATATCTTTTGCAAGAAGGAACATTCTAGAAGGGAAGTTTATTGGCTAAACCCTCGGGATGGCCCATCTAGATACCTTATTGGCATGGAGAACTCTGTGCTTTGGACACTTGATGTGGGGAGTGAGAGGGCAGAGGCTAGGCAAGATTGACAAAGTTAACAAGAGTACAGAAGGCAATAGTGGGTTATCTCTTGGGCCTGTCGGAGGAGAGGGCTTAAGACCAGAGTTTCTGTGACATCCTGGCCTAGCCTCAGTCTTTTCCTTTCTCTTTCTTGACTTTGTTCTTCACTTGGCTTCCCAGGTGGCCTTCAGGCACTGAGTGTTGTACCAAGCCTTCTTTAGGATGCCTCCTTGGGCTTTTTTATGTTCTGGGTCTGGACCCCACAAGTGCCCTTGCAGACCCATGCCTAGGTCCTTGCTGGGTCATGAGGTCTCCAGGCACCCCCAGGCTATTCTTCATTTTGTATTGTTTGGTAATCCCAGGAGTTGAGTGCTAGGGAGGCAAGAAGGACTAGGGGACGAAGCCTCAGGCTGCATCTTGTTGGCTGCCTGTGCAGCTTGACCCTCTCTGGCCAGCCCCATCCAGACTTGCATTTTTGAAAGGTCATTCTGATAGCCATACAGAGGGTCACTTTCAAGATTGAGCTCTTCAGGTAGACCATCTTGTGAGTCGAGGTGAACAATAGTCAGAATGTGCTAGATGGCAGGGGAAACCGAATTATCCATATATGCTGCAGCCAGTGTAGCACAGGTGCAGTAGAGGCAGAAGGTCTGGTATACTAACATGATTGGTTTTTGTCATGTAGGGCATGTGGGATATTTTACAGAGGCCAACAATGGGCGTGCTGTACAGTCATGCGTCCAGTCATGAGAAATAGAGTAGATGTGTTTCTAGAGGCTGTGGGGATGGGGGAAAGGCCTGGCTACTGAAATATAGTGCCTGATTGCACTCTAGTTTGAATTTGTTCTGTGTGAACCAGATCTAGTTTTGAGGCACAGGAGTAATTCTTAATGGACAATTAATGTTCTGCTTCACAAAGCAAAGGCATGTTTTTTAAGAGCCCAGAAATAATTAACATTTAACCAATTTGGATTTTAGCAGCCTTGGCTAGAATCTTTAGGATGCAGAGAAAACCTGAAATGTTTTAGGTTAAGTCCTCATTTGAATTTTTTTTGTCTTTTTTTTTTTATTAGATATTTTCTTTATTTACATGTAAATTTTCCCTTTCCCAGGTTCCCCTCCAAAAAACAAACAAACAAAAACAACAAGAACAAACTCCTTTTGCCTCCCCCTCTCCCCATGCCTGCCACCCCACCCTCTCCCACTTATTGGCCCTGGCATTCCCCTACACTGGGGCACAAAACCTTCACAAAGTCAAGGTCCTTTCCTCCTATTGATGATCGAATTTGCAATCCTCTACTATACACATGCTGCCAGAACATTCAGTCCCACCCTGTATAGTCCTTGATTGGTGGTTGGGTCCCTGGGAGCTCTAAGGGTACTAGTTAGTAATTGTTGTTCGTCCTAAGGGGCTGCAAACCCTTCAGCTCCATAGAACCTTTCTCTAACTCCTTCATTGGGGACAGTGTACTCAGTGGTTTGGAATACAGGAAGAACGACCCACAAACCACAAGAAACTTAAGAAGAAGGAAGACCAAAAGGTGGACATTTCATTCCTTCTTAAAAAAGGGGAACCAAACACCCATGGAAGGAGTGGCAGAGATTAACTATGGAGCAGAGACTGAAGGAAGGACAAGCATATAGCTATCTCCTGAGAGGCTCTGACAATACCTGATTAATACAGATGTAGAGGCTCACAGCCATTCATTGAACTGAGTACACTGTCTCATTTGAATTTTTGACCTGCATACTAATACTTCTTACGTTTCTTTGTTTTTCTCAGCTACCTCCCCTGGTTCGAGGTGTTTTATAAGCTCCTTAACATCTTGGCAGATTACACAACAAAACAACAGGTATTTGCCTTTTTACAATAGTAAATCTTTTTTAACAAGGAAACTTTAATTTTTATGATTATGAAAGTAACATGCGCTTTACATTTCACTAAAACATTTTTTGAAAAAATTAATGTATGCCTATCATAGAAAGGTTCGGAAATTCAGAAAATAGTTGATGAGAAAAGATAATCAATCAGCTCTTACCTAATATGCCTTATGTCATCCATAAAATAAACATAGCTAAAATTTTTACTTTTTTTCTAGCTTATTTGTTGTTTTTTCTTCTGACATGAAGAAATAACTAGATTGCTCCTGTTCACAGCGTTAATGTCACATTTTCCTAACAACCCTGAATGTTCACAATGTATATGTCTCAATGGCAGAAGCTGAATTGTTCATGCCATATAACAAATCACTTAACTGGCAGGTGACTTACCAGATGCCTCAATCTCCATTTTGATAAAGCTTTGTGGTATTTTTATACTAATTTTTGTAAGGGTCTGAAATTCCATCCACAGTTCTGCTATACCTTAATCAATTTTGGAAGAAATGGTATGCTAACCTAAGCTCTCATCATGATTAACAGGTTGTCTGTATTTCTATTTCAGCTCACAGATTTGGGAAGTACTGTCACAGAATCATTTCTCCTACACTATTGAAAATATTGTTTAAATATTTTTTTATGGGTAACATTACATCCTATACCTTTGCTTACCAAAACAGTTTCTTCTGTAGGGCCTTCTAATTGTTTGAGATTTTTGAGAAATACAAAGGACTGGGGAGCTCACTCGGTGGAAGAGTACTTGCTGTGCAAACCTGGGAACCTTAGTTTAAAACCCTAGCAGAACTATGAGGGTCAGATGCAGCGATGTGTGCACCTGTGACCCCAGCAGTGTGGGAGGCAGAGAATCAGGCATGGTGGACATGGTGAGTACCACCATAGGTTCAACTTCAATGACAGACCCTGTTTCAAGAGAAAAAATAATAATAATGTTAGAGCAGGACACCCTGACCCCTGTGAGTGTATTATATACTCGCATGTGCAAACATACACACACACACACACACACACACACACCCCTCATATACAGACAAACACACAGAGGGGAGCATATGGAAAAATAAGACCAACCACTCAAATCTTTGTATATAAAACATTTTCTTCAGTTTTTATTATTCCTCTAATAAGAGAATCCCAGATAGGCAGTTGTAAGCTAAGTATTTATATGTTTGCCTGTTGCATGTAGCTTGCTACCTTGTCTAAGCTCTGTGAATGGGCCACGCTTACTAGCCCTCACCCAGCTTCCCTTCAATCCATGGATAAAAGACATACACAGACAGTTACTCAGTTTCAACTTGCCTTTGGATACAATTGCTGGGCACTACTACCTGGAAAAGTACCCTTAACAGTATTCTTATTGCCTCACCTCCCACCTTCCCTAAACTTTAGTTGCTGAGATAACATCTAGTCCCTACTAAACATCCCTGACCACAAGCTCCTGCTCCCCCAAGACCACATAGCTGCTTGGCTTCTCTCTCTCCAAAGCATGGCGAACCTCCTCCTCCCTTGTGTCTGTGTCTTTCTCCTGGGACTCAGAAGTCCTGCCTATTCCTTTCACCTGGGACTCAGAAGTCCTGCCTATTCCTTTCTCCTGGGACTCAGAAGTCCTGCCTATTCCTTTCACCTGGTAATTGGCCCATGGCATCTTTACTGACAGATCAAGAACCAATTGGGGAAGAGGACATTAGCATCAGAACCTCCCCTACATTTGCCAAACTACTCTCCAAAAGCTTTGCAATACAGCTGAGTCCCACACTGTCACTGATACCATTTGTTAAACTTGCCATTTATTTGACTAAGTTAAAAATCCCACTGTTAAAGTGACATAGCATAATTATTAAATATCTTTTCTTTTGATTTTTCTATAGAATCCTAGTTCTGAAAATATTCTATTAAAAATTATTATTCTGTATTTTTGGTCTTAAAGGGCCCCATATCTGTGGTTGTTTTTTTTTTCTTTCCCCTTTCTCCATATGATTTGTATAATGTAGGCTCTCAGAAGGCCCACAGTGGACACTTTTGTTACTCAGTCCTTTCTTTCTCATTTTACCCCAAATGTTTTTTAGTCCACAACAAACAGAATCCTGACTTGCAGGGTTCCCTGAAACATACTTTAGGAAATGCCATTTGGGAAGGGGGTTGTTGGAAAGTGAGTGTATGATGGTTAAATCTTTTCTTTGAGTGAGTTGTGCTCACTGGCAGATGTATTCTAGAGGTCACAACAGATGGCAGGGATGGTTCATAGAAATGACTTCTCTCTTACCATACTCAATGTGAAAAGGAGCATCAGGTCAAGAATTCTATCATAGAAGAACTGGTGTCTTTGATGAATAAGGTAGCAGGCTGCCTTGGGATCTGTTCATTGATTTCTGATGCACATTTAGCTTTGGTAAGACATTCAGGTTTCCACTCAATTTGATAGGTGTCTTTAATAAATAAAAGCATGTAATACATCTCTAAACTAGAGACTGATTCTGTGTTTTTGTACCCCACATTTATATTCCATTCAGTGTTTAAAATGACAGTAAAGTCCACTATTCTTTTTAAAATGTATCTTAAAATGTACATACCTATAATCCTAGCATTCGAGAGGCACCTAGGAAGATCAGGAATTCAAAATCATCCCTTCCTACAATGGAGACTCAGGTAGCTAGCAGCTCACTTGACCATTAAGTGAGTTTGAAGCCATGAGACCTTGTCTCAAAACAATTAAAAGGAAGGCTTAGGAAAGGAGAGGTGCTATAAACTGAGCATAGGGTTCTTTGGGATCAGTGCTTCTGTGCTCTGGGCCTGGTGAGGCCCCTGCCTTATGCTCTATGGGAAGCTGAGATCAGCCACGTGACTTATGGTTTTTCCTGACCCATGATGCCTATGAGGTTTGTTCTGGCCAAAGGAATTATGATAACACAGAGCAGAGACTCTGTCTACAACTAGCTTGTTCAAAAAATATTGACTACCAGATTAGAACAGGGTGAAAGGAAGGGTTCAGTTGATTATGTACATGGTCAACAAGCATGAGGACATAAGCTTAGATCTCCAGCACCCACATAAGAGACAGGTACAGCAGCTTTTGCACCTAATCCTAGCACTCAGGGGAAGGGCAGGCATATCTCTGGAACTCATTTTTCATAAAGCCTAGCTTAATAAATGAGCTCTGAATTCACTGAGAGACCTTGTCTTACAAACTAAAATAGACAGGAATCTAGGAAGATATCTAACATTGGCCAATGACTTCCACATACACATGCATGCACAAGAACACATAAATGCAATATATATCCATGGAAACCAAGACCCAAACAAACCCAGTGTATTTGTTCCCTAAAATCTACCTTCTCCCATCTAGAAGTTTTGCAATTGTTGAATGAGGTAAAGCTTCTATTTGGGGAAGTGTAACCATGAGAGTCACCAGATGTTGTAGCCTAAGGTGGGGAGTGAGCATTTCACTGCGGGTCCTGGCCACAGTGTTTTCAACTCCTGAATGTGGCAGAAAGGGAGCATCAAATCAAATACTGAAGGCATATGAAAGCTATCCACTTGTAGCAAGATAAATAAAAAGCTAGACTCAAAACTTGAGGGATGGAATACTTACGTAAAATGTTTGCTACAAAATGCTTTTTAAATGCCTGTGTAGGGGGTGCCCCATGGAGATATGAGATGATATAGTCAAGTGGTAAGAAAACATCATCAATAAAGGACAAGTTGAAATTTATGAGGAAATATCTGACAACTGGGACTCATTCTACAAAATGGTCAAGGTCCTATAGATCTAGGAAAGAGTTTTTCTAGTAGAACTCAAGACTTACCCTGCTGAAGGCCACTCATGCCTCTAAAGTGGTTTAATTGCCATGAGGATGTGCAGAGCACAGCTGACACAACTAGACAGGATTAGATAGCATACTATGCTGAGGCATACACACTTCCTGATTGTGATTAAACATGGTTGTTCAGAGAAGAATGAGTGTGTGTGTGCGTGTGTGTGTGTGTATGTGTATGTGTATGTGTGTAGATGATAGGGTATAATACTAACAACTCACTCTTAAACAGTTGAAAAACTGAAAGGGCCTTTGTCTGTTTCTAAAATTGTTCTGTAGGTGTGAGACTACTTCAGAGAACTGTGTACACATGTTCAAGCACCTGTGTCCTCTAAGAAACGTGATTGTCAGAGCACAGACTAAAGCAAGCTTGTAAGCTAGGTGTGTCCATTTCATCTCAAGTGCTTTGGCAAAGGCAGACAGGGCTATGGACCTGAATACAGCAATCCTTCCTTTCTGGGCTGTGCAGCCTACTATCCAAAGGGACACTAAAGCTTCACAGTTCAGACCTTCACTCTTCACACTTCCTAAGTGGGTGGCTAGAAGGATCCAGTAGTGAGGACATAGCTGCCCATGTAAATGTAACCTTTTAGTAGCACACAGAATTCCCACAGAAAGAAGTGGCTTTTTGGATCATTTTGTAAGCACTGTTGTTTTGAGCATCTTAAAGGCGAATCTGTTTTGAGTCGAATAATTTGTGCTGCTTTGTATGTTGTTCAGCTGCTCAGTTTCCCTAATTAAAATGCACGGCTGCTGTCCTGTATCACATGCTGGTGAACTTGCTTCATTCTTAACGTTCCATAATTGGAGGCTGCTATATGCACCCAGTGAACACTCAATAAAATTAATTGAGGGTAATGATGATGAAGACTAGATCCATGGTGTCATTGTTATTTCTCCCAGCCACCCCCGCCCTGGAAGCTCAGATTGTTTGCATTTAGAAGTTGTTGCTATGGAGTTGAAGGGATAGATTTGCTGAGAGCTTATGGTATATGATCCATAAAAGGTGGTCATGGTAGGTGTCTGACTGAATAGAAAATGTCAAACTTGATGTAGGAGGATCAGTTTGGCTCTTGTGTTTGAGCAGTGTCTTTTATCCAACCCTACTTGAATAGCAAACCTATTTTTGTCTTGGGGCCAGCATCTCCCACCTGTGTCTCTGTGGGTCTAGACCTCACCACAGGTCCAGCTTTTATTACTAGGACCTTTTCTTTCTTTCAGGAAAGTCAGTGGAATGAACTTCTTGAAACTCTGCACAGACTTCCCATCCCTGATCCTGGAGTGTCTGTTCACCTCAGCATGGTAAGTGAGGCAAGATGGTGGCCACCCCAAACAAGCATGTCTGTGTGGACCTTCAGAGGAGATCAGAGCCATACTCTTACTTAACCTGAGCCCCGGGTTCAAGGCAGGCCATGGTATGGGATTCTCCCTCTTGCTGAGATTCACCAAAGAATAGAAACTTCCCAAATGACCAGTCATATCCTTAGTCAAAGATTAAGGGATAGTATGGCTGGACCTGTCCGCCTTGTCATCCTCTGTCTTTGGCCGCTTGTATCACTCTTTGTCACAGTTAAAGCCCATTCTGGACCTTCAGTCTTCAACACTGCTTCTCTTCTATTTGCCTGTTAACTCATGCATCCTTCAGAACTATTCTGATTCTGTTTCCTGAGAAATGCTTCCTGAATTCTCAGGCTGAATTAGCCTCTCTTTTTGGCCCGTCCTCTTACATGATCCTGAAGATTTATTTCCTCTAGGAGTAAACTGGTTCTCAGTCTCTATCTCATGAAGACAGAGCGAGAGTACTCAGTATAGTTCCTGGCCTACAGCACTCATTATTTCTTTGAGTGCTTTGAGGTACATCCTGCACATTGTTTAGTGTGCCACCTGATGGGAAATTTCTGTTCCAGTTGTCTATTTTGCTGGCGATTGAAATGACTTAAATCAAGACCTTTAACTATATAGGCTCAGCTTCCTTATCTGTCAGATAGGACATCAGAAGAGGTGTGTAGGATCTTTTCCATAATTCATTTACTAAATTTCTTTATCTCTTAGTTGGAAGCTGTCATTGCCTTTATCAGAATTCTGTGGTGGACACCATTTGACCAGGCACCCATTGTCATACAGACCTGTCTCCCTACCCCAGAGCCCTGGCAGGTCAGAGAGTTTTCTCCTCCAGCTTCTCAAGAAGCAGTTACAGTGCTGGGTTCAGGGATCAGGAAGGTGTCTCACTTCATAAGGAAAACTAATGGGTTTTTACCAGAATGGTATCAAAAGCCACAGTATTGCCAGTAATAATAACAATAACCAATCTATTTTAAGTCCCTAATTTATACTAACATATACCTCTGATGTTCAAAATCATTCCCAGTATGGGTGTCAACATTTTCATGTCATAGAGGAAAGGTGTAGAGAGGAAAGGGCATGCCTGTAAAGTCATACAATTTACAAATGACAAACTAGCCTTTATGATGCTAAGGTAATATGAAGAAGGGATGGACACGGGGAAGGAGGGAAGGAATTTACTTATGGAGGATTTGCACTTAGGGAAATAGGGACTGCCTGAAAAGATGAGCAAGTGAGCTTTAGACCCAGTCACCACTGAAGCAGAGCAACCCTGCCTTTGTCTCAAGTCTTTTTTTCCAAAACAGCTTGATCTCACTGCTTCAGCCTGTAATAGCATCCGACAGGTAGCTGTAGAGCAGCCAGGCTAGGTCACCAGCTGCCTGGGAGGAAGGGCCACTCCTTCCCCAAATGTCTGCACTGGCAGCATGCTGTCAGGCCTCAAGGACAAGCCAGCTCGGGGCAGGAGGAACTATTGGGTGTGCAGCTGTTTCATTCCAGTGGATTCTAGGAATGTTTCTGACCTCTCCTGGTCCCCAGCATTTCATGGGCGATGGAGCAAGACAGAATCTCAAAGGACAGCCTGGGGACTGGTTGGTTTGGAGTTATGCTGGCTCACTCTTTACAATCCACTGCATCTGTAAAGGCGGATGTCCCCCCTCTCCACTAGACATTCTTCTTCCCAAAATGCATTTCTGTTTTGAAGGTCTAGTATTTCATTTGGAATAGAAATCCTAAAATATTTGTAAAGTGCCTTATAAAAATGCAACCTGGGCTTTGTATCTTTAACCACTTTCTACATAGAATGTTTCTGTGTGTCTGATGTAGGTGATTGGGAAAAATAGAAATGCAAACTAGCAGTTCGAATTATAATAATTATAAAATAAAAATCCAGTTGTTAATCCTGGTGTGGTAGTGTATGCCTGTCATCCCAACATTCTGGAAGCAGAAGTAGGGAAGAATCAGTACAAGCCCCAAAGCCCAGTCTGGTCCATGTAGCAACTTCTAGAAGAGCTGAAACTACATAGTGAAACCCTGTGTCAAAATAAATAAAATGGTAAGTAAGTAAAGTACCATTTTTTGGTAAGCTAAATGCCTCATGTAGAAGTGCTTTCTCAAGTTCTTCTGTATAAATACAGAGACATAAAGAGCCTGTGGGTACAGTGGATAGGGCCTGAGTGTGATGAGTGGCATGACTTTGGTTTCAGCCTAGATCCTCTACATGCTCACTGAGTGATCTTAGACTATGTGCCTCTCTGAACATTAATTTGTCCATTTGTAATATGGAGATAATATCTATCTTCAAATTTTATTGTGGCAACTAAAAGTGATGTTTATAAAGTATTTAAAGTTTTCCATAAGCAGGTATTCAATAAATATCTTTTAAGTGTCAGACTAGCAGCTCATTGTTACCATCATTGGTATAGCTTATCTCCAGGACCTTTTATTTTAGCACGCCTATACAACACACTTTTCTAAAAACCTACTTATTCTCCCATTACCCAGGAGTGTAAGGGGTTGGGGGAAGGTCAGATTTGAGCTTAGGCCATGGCTGAGCTGAACTTTTCTGCCCATGACCTTTCCTGGCCTTTCACAATCCATCTTTAATTGGCCAGCACAAGGCCCCTTCCAGTGCCACTTACCATTATCTTCTGAGCCTTTAAAAGCAGCCAAGGAAGTGGCATTTGTTTAGCCAGTTTTCATTTAACTTGGAGATATGTGCTTGTTACAAACATGGAGATGCCTCATTGCAAGTCTTTGAAGTTGAGTCTTCAACCTCTTCCAGGCTTCATGACAATCATACTGCAAGTGAGGAGCTTATTCTCCATTGGCAGCCATGTAGCCCTTTCATGTGGCATGAGTGGCCTTTGGCTGTAACTGTCCTGAGCAGATTTTGATTACAGTATAGATTGATGTGACCTCAGATGCTAAAATGTAGTAGCAGGATTGGTTAGGATATCCTGTCACTTAGAGTTATTTGGTTGCTTAGAGTCCTCTGCCTTATTGAACAGCAAACTACAGAACTGGCCACTTTTTTTTGTGTTCAGAAACCCACAAAATTTTACATTGGGGAATTTAGACTTAAGCTTCTTTGATTTTTTTTTTTTTCATTCATGTTCCCAAGATATTCATTCTCCTGCTGAGGAGTTAATAATACTTGGTCCTAGCTTGGTCCAACATTAACCTAAGCAGATCTAATGTGGCTATTTCTTACAACAGCCATGTGGCTTCCTCATCTAAGTAAGGAAGATGCTTTAGAACATTTACCTAAATTTGGAACAAAGTTCTAGTTAAATCATCTTGAAAAATATGCAGCTCATGTCTTTTCTTTTCCAGCATTCTTACTTCACTGTGCCTGATAGCAGAGAGCTTCCCAGCATACCTGAGAACGTGAGTACCTGGAAAAGGACCATTACCTTTATTTCTTTACTGCTTAGATTTTTAAAAGCGAGGGGTATGTTTTCAAATGTAGTTACAGTGGATTGCTGAAACAAATATAAAAAACAATGACTTGTAATAGTAAAAGCAAATTGAAAATATCTCCAAAGTATAGGCACTTATTAATGGTTGATATGAATTTATCCTGTTCTTTCTAGGGCATATTCACATAGCTTAAAACTACCTATTAGAAAAGCATCTTAGTATTTTCACTGATAAAAAATTATTGTTGTCCACCACAAAAAAAAAATTTCCATTTGAGGGAACTTTGGGGTTCCCTCACAATAGAGATTTAGATTCTCCTTTCTCTTATAAGATGGAATGTTCTTAGCAGAGAAATTCCCATGTGAAAGTTTACAAGGGTAGGTATTCATAAGTAGAACCACACTTCTGTGTTCATGTCTCAAAAAGCTTGTAGTAATCGAAGTAGAGGAGTGTCTTCTAAGGGCTGAGAAGCAGTGAACTAAAGTGAACTAAAGATCTGTAGGTTCATGTTTGCACTCTGAAAAAGCTAAGTGACATGTCTACCTTAGGACACAATATTTTATTGTGATTATAAATTGTAAAATGTAGAATGAAGCCTAAAGCAGCCATCAGAGAGACCTGTGGTGAAATTTAAGTAGCATGAGATCAGCTCTCCTTCACTTCGGGAGATGCAGTGCAGTGGTTTTGAGCACATTCATCTCTCCTGCTCCTCAAAAGTTTTCATCTTTCAAAACTGTAGTGTGTGGAAATCATCATTCTACCCTCTGACTGTGATTGTTGCCTACTTTCAAGCACCATATATCAGTAAATTATATACTGTTTGTCCTTTTGTGCTGGCTTATTTCACTTAACATAGTGCCTTTAAAGTTTACCTATATTGATAAGTTCTGTGACTCTAGAGAACCCTGACTAAGACAAATTGGTACCAGCATAGTGGGGTATTCCTGTGACAACCTGACCATGTTTTGGGGAGGACTGTGGAAGGACTTTGGAACTTTGAGCTAGAAGAGCAGCCACTGGCTATTAAGAACTCTGTGGGATGTTCTGTATGAGCTTGGAAGATCATGTTGAGAACAGTGCAGAGATGGAGGCCTGGCGTGTGAGATTTCAGAGGGAAGATTAAAGACTCTTATCAGGGCCATGTTGTTTTG
>JADRCD010175077.1:5507-21694 GCA_019843815.1 Montemys delectorum | reverse complement strand
CTCTCTCTCTCTCTCTCTCTCTCTCTCTCTCTCTCTCTCTCTCTTGCCGCTTGGCCCGCTGCTTGCTGCTCAGGATGTAAAGCTCTCAGCTACTGCTCCAACACAGCAACACAGGAAGCCAGACAGGAAGACTGCTTCCTACCATGATGACCATGCACTGACCCTCCAAAACTGTACAACACGCCCCACCCCATAACTGCTTTCTCTTGAGTTGTCTTGTTCATGGTGTTTCTTTACTGCCATAGAACACTGACTAGGACTGCATCCATGATAGCTAATCTTTGTTTTCAGCTTGACAGGATTTAGAATCACCTGGGAGATGGTTAGGTACTCCTCCAAAAGTATCTGTGAGGGAGTTTCCAGAAAAGATGAAAGTGAGGAAGAAAATATAGCATCAATATGACCCCACAGGTTTGAGGGCCTAGATGGAATAAAAGAAGAAAAAGACAGTTAACAGAGTGCCCGCACACCCCTTCTGCATCCTGAGCTGCCCAGATGTGAGCACTGGGTGCATTTGCCATGGCACATGTGTAAATGTCAAAAGTCAGTTATCTCCCTCAACCATGCAGCTCTTGGGGATCAAATTCAAGTTGTTGGTCCTTGCTGGGATTATTTCTACTCACTGAGCCATCTCAGGGGAGGCTCAAATGTCACGAGGAAACACAACCAATGCGATAAGTAGCTTTGGTATAAACAGGAAAAGAAAAGAAAAAAAAAAGCTAGTGAAACAGCCAGGATCATTTCCTTTAAATGTTTCTGTTAGAGAAAAGCAAAACTGAGCCTCAGAGCCATAAATAAGTTAGAGGTTAACTAAAACTGATTTGCCAACAAAAGACAATTCAGTAAGTTGTTTGATTTTGCCCTCAGGTTCATTATATAAAGAACATTCTGTCTCCTTTAGTTGACGTTCTGTGATACAGAAATTGCTCCTAGTCTGCTAAACTTCTTAAAATCCTGCTTTATCCTGAACTCCTAAGGTCATAAAAGAGCCAAGCAGGGGATCAGAGAGTACCAACTTGAGGATGTCTACTGTAAGTTTTTTGATTTATAAGGTAAAGTCTCAGTGGGTTGACTGCCCTTCAGAGGGATTTAGTCCAGTTTGTTAGCCTTAGGAAGAATGGATGCATGCATCTGATTTGAAAACTTGTATGAAAATTCAGCTGCTGTGAAGAGATAAGGTTCCCATGAGAAACAATAATTTATTTGCAGGGTCGCTATCTCCCTGTGTCCACAGAGCTGGATTACAGTCTGAGTGTAGAGGGAGAGAGACTGGCTTGAAGGGAGCTGGGTCTTGCTCTAGAAGTTGTGACATGAACTCTTTGTGTTCCCTGCAACTAAAATCCTTCCACCTGCACAACCAGCCACAGCCTCTTCTATGTCACCACTCCTCACCCCTCTCCTAAAGCTTGCCTCTCCACACAGAGGGGCATACTCACACACCACACAGTCCAATCCTCTCCATGCATGTAAAAACGTACTCTCTCAAGCACATGGGGGGAGGGGGGAGAGGGAGAGAGAGAAGGAGAGGAGAGGAGGAGGGGGAGAAGTTTCATTGCATAGCCTAGAACTCAAAATTGTGTTTAAGGCAGAATAATTATTACTTGTTACAGTCAGTTTGCCTTTCAGCTTTATTAGCTTTGGGACAGGAGGGAATAATTGAACAGCATCAATTAATATCGAGCTTTGTTATCCTCTGCCGTTTGTCTTTACCTTGAATTAGTTACAAGCAGTCTTCAGATCGTTAGCATGCACTGAGAGCCAGTGCAGGTGGATCTCCAGTCTAGCAATGAAAGTCCAGTTGCTTGAGTACACCTCGTGTGGGGATCTTTCATCGTTGCACTTGATATCTGTTCTCTGTCTTTCTTCTAGTTCCCTATCTATCAGTGCATTGCTAATACCGACTCATCTCAGAAGATGGTGGCATGCAGACACGGAGCTATTCACATATCTCCAATGGTGTGATGGCTTTAAAGGACACTCCCAGTCTCTCCCTGCCTACCTAGTATCAGGCTTCCAGTCCCCTGGTTCCCTCCCCTGCTGAGTTAGTTCAATCTAGGAACCACTTTCCTGGCTCTTTTTCACCAGCCAAAAGGAAGCCCCACTTTCTCCTCCTAACCCCTCAAAATTCCACTGTCACGGGTGAGCAGATTGCCTCAGGGCCTGGCTTTATCTGGTGGTTCAGAGAAACAGAAGAAATGCACACCAGGTCCAGTAAGACCACTCACCACTGAAGAGAGTCTCGCCTGCGCCAGGAGGCTTTTTCCACAGACCTCTTCTTCCCTCATGATACTCAGGCCTCCTTTTCCCTCCCTCTCACTTTCCTCTGTGTTCTTATGCCCACACAAACACTGTTCACTTCCAACACAGAGCACTTCCACTGTCTCACCAACTCCAGACCACACCTGGGCAAATGACCAAAGCATTTACCTGAGCAATGACACCTCCTCCCTAGAGGATCACTGATGGCGAGGAGTAAAATAAAAACCCCTTTTGCAGCCACACAAGATCCTCTTACAGACTCCAAGGGGCACTTCCCCCCAATTGGGCTGAGAGACAATGGGGGACTTCTCAAAGCCATAGATACCGTCCATGATTAAGTTAAGTTTAAAGTTAAATTTGTTGGTGTCCAAACTTGTTTTCATGTGTTCTCTGTTTATTCTGCTCCTAGATTCCAATAATACTTGGGGTTGGTCTGTTAGGTCTCTTGATTAAAGGTATTAGAAGTCTTTTCAAGTACAAGAACCGCCCTGAAGATGACAATGGGTGAGTGGCACTTAGAGGGAGTCTGAACAGGGTTTCTCATACCCTGTTCAGAAATGGAGTCACACAATGTCTAATCCCTCTGAGCGTGACTATCCTCCTCTCACTCAGTGTTCCACCTTGTGTCTGTGTTTTCCAGGGATACAGGAGCCCAGAAAACATCCAAATGCCATTCAAAGAAATCCAAGTGAAATCTACCATGTAATTAAGCAAATCTAAAGAACATCTTTCACTGGATCCCAAAGAAGTCCTCCACCTTCTGGGCTTTCATAAACCAAGATCTCCCTTCCCTGACAAATAAGGAAATATCTTACCCATTGCTTGCACTCTGAATCTTGTGATTTGACTCAGTTTGGTAAATCATAGTCTATTGAATAAATAGAAATTTAATGTGTATTTTAACCAAAAGTCCCCCCCCAGGGCATTTATTGCTTTGTTGTGTGGGCATCTATAAGTCTTACCATATAAGTGTGTATATTTCCCTTGCCTGATTTTATGGGTTGGAAGAACAAATATCCACAACTATGATTTTTCTATAATCATTTATTTAGTTAATAACTATGTATTGAATGTTTAATTGATATGTTGAAAGCTCTCTCGGGGCAGGAGTTAAGTAAACATTGTGAAAAAGACATTGTCCTTGATCTCAAAGAATTTGGGGCTTTACAAAGCAGACATTGTTGTATGTATTAGTTGGTTGTTGATCAGTGTATCACAACCTAGTTGTGAGGAAGAGAAATCTATTTTGCTCACAATTTGAAGATTCAAAAGCCCAACACTTACATTGCCTTAGTTCTAGGGAGGACATTTTGGCAAAGGGAAGACAGTAGTGTGGAACCTCTCATTGAAGTGAGCCACAATGTGTCAATCCAGGAAAAGAGGGTAGGACCAGACATGCCCTTTTCATAACTACCTGTGAGTGTTACAGCTCTGAGGGAATAGGCTTCCCCAGTGGAGGTCTTTCCCCAGTGAAAGCCTTACAACTAGGAAGGAAAAGGTATCCTTGCAGTTGAGAGCTAAGAAGTACCACAAGATCACACCACACAACAAACCTCACACAAGAGATTTATTGAGAAAGACACAGATGGTAGCTGCCTCTGCTCAGGTGAGAAGTAGCAAAGAACTGAGCAGGAGGCACTTGTATAGGGCTTCGTAGGGCTTCTTGTGGGGTGGAGCTATTGAGGGTGGATAGGGATTAGAGAGATTTTGTGGCCTGATCTTGGGATAAGCTAGGGATTGGTGGGGTTTTGGGGCCTGATATTGGGCTGTTCTTCCTGTAAGGTGAGGTTAAGGTTAGAGAAGTCTAGGGCACAGGGCACCACCAGGGGCTTACACTCCCCTCTTGTAAGGAACACTTAATTGTAACAAATGACCTAATGACCTTCCACCAAGTCATGTGACTCAAAGATTCCACCCCTCCCTCCAGAATATGGGTATAAGACTAAAGTTTGAAGGAAAACTTAGCACATCTGTTTTTACAAATAATTTTATTTTATCACAACTACAACCACTGATTTTTTTCCTAACTCTGTTTTTAATACAACAGCAGAGTCCAATACCAAGAGTCCTCATTTCATTACTGTTGCTATGATAAAATATGTGAGGAAAACTACTTAGGTCTTCCTATCCCAATTAGTCTACAACTTAATATTCCATAGGCATGCCCAGAGCCCTGTGGAATCTCCCAGGTGATTCTTGATCTCATCAAGCTTGCAAATGAGAAAAACAATCACACTCACTATCTTATCACCATATAATAAAAAATTGTTTATCAAGTCTTCTATTACAAAGTTTAAGATGACATTTCCTAATAAGCCAGGTTTCTTAATTATTTCTTATTATTGAGATTATAATATAATTATATCACTGTTCACTTTCCTTCCCTCCCTCCAAATCTTCCCATATATGCCTCCTTACTCTATTGCAAACTCCTCTTTTGGAGTAAGGGAACTAAACAGAAGCATCCATCACTGTCTCCTTGCTGACTGTGGATGTGAAATTGAAGGGTTTCTAGCTTTTTACCTATGTTCTCCTGTATTTCTTTGAGGGTGCTATTTATGTCTCTCTTAAAGTCCTGTATCATCATCATGAGAAATGATTTTATATCTGAATCTTGCTTTTCCAGTGTGATGGTGTGTCCAGGATTTGCAATGGTGGGGGTATTGGGTTCTGATGATGCCAAGTAACCTTGATTTGTGTTGCTTATATTCTTACGCTTGCCCCACATCATCTGGTTATCTCTAGTGCTACCTGCCCTTACTAAATCTTACTGGAGCCTGTCCTTCCTGTGATCCTGGTTGTGTCAGAACTCCTCAAAGTCAAGCTGTTCCTGTGATCCTGGGATTCTGGGATTCTGTGACCCTGTGTTAAAGTACCTAGGACTGGAGCTTCTTCTGGGTGTTTTGGGAATGACTGTAGAGTTTGCGCCCAAGGTCTGCTCAGGGCACTGGCTGGCCCTGAGAAGCAACCTGATCCACTGGTCTGACAGAGTTCCTGTGTGCCTGGGTCCTGCTTGTCCCAGTTACTCCTGGTGTTGGGATAGATGTTGTTTCCTCTTCACCTCTGATCCTGGGCATGTTAGAGCACCTGGGAGTGGAGCTTCCTCTGGGTGTTGTGGGACCAGAAGTAACCTGAGCCACTAGACTGGCAGAGTTTCTGTGTGCCTGGTCCCGCTAGTCCCAGTTACTTCCGGTATTCGGACAGTTGTTGTGTCCGCCTCACCTCTGATCCTGGGCTTGTTAGAGCTCCTGAGAGTGGAGCTTCCTTTGGGTGTTGTGGGACTCAGAGTTCCTGTGTGCTTGGGTCCTGCTGGTCCCAGTTACTCCAGGTGTTGAGACAGATGTTGTGCCCTCCTCACCTCTGATCCTGGGCATGTTAGAGCTCCTGGGAGTGGAGCTTCCTCCCCAGTCAATATCTTACCTCCTGTTTTTGTACCTATGGTATACATCTTCTTTATGAACTTTGGTTAATAGTTTTTGTAACCCTTTGGAATGTGTCCTAGGTTTTAGAAGTCTGTTGTTATCTCAGAAGCAATTAAGCAGTTCTTTCATAAGGGGGTTCCAATGTCTTTGTCTTCGATGCCATTCTGAAATAATGGGAACCTTAGCACTCTATTTGTTTCTGCAGAATAAATGCTCTTTGGTTTTGTATACTATCTGAGTCTGGGGTCTTCCTTCAACAAATTTTGGACCCTTACACTCCATAGGCTCCAGAGTGCATGTGGTGTACATATATACTCTCAGGAACATCACACACACACACACACACACACACACACACACACACACACACACATTCACTTACTCACTCACATAAAGTAATTTTTAAAAAATAAAATTTCTTTCCTGCAGAAGTGATATTGTCTCTTCTAAAGTCCTAATGATAAACTAAGCTCCAGTCCAGGTAACCAATGAATTTATTGGACTTATTTACAGAGTAGTGGGTAAGAGGTTCCTGGTAGGACCACAAGTGGCTTTAAAGCAGCTACACTGGAAGGTTTGTACCCAGGCTGTCTTAGTCAGGGTTCTCTAGAGTCACAGAACTTATGGTAGTCTCTATGTAGTAAAGGAATTTATTGATGACTTACAGTTTGTAGTCCAACTCCCAACAACGGTCTGCAGCAGCTGTGAATGGAAGTCCAAGGATCCAGCAGTTGCTCAGTTCCACAAGGCAAGCAGGAGAAGCAGAGAGAGCCTTCCTTCTTCCAATGTCCTTATATGGCTCTCCAGCAAAAAGTGTGGCTCAGGTTAAAGGTGTGTGCCACCACACCTTTAACTCCAGATGACTTTGCTTGAACTGTAGATCTTCCAGTCTTAATCTTCTAGGATTCATAGCCACTATGCCACCACACCTTTAATCCCA
This sequence comes from Montemys delectorum, assembly GCA_019843815.1. Lineage (NCBI taxonomy): Eukaryota > Metazoa > Chordata > Mammalia > Rodentia > Muridae > Montemys > Montemys delectorum. Next base: position 15,073 of record JADRCD010175077.1, on the reverse strand, counting down.
GATGATCTTGAACTCATAAAGCTTTCTATGTTAATCCTCTGGGATTCATAGCCACTATTCCTCAAGGTCTCCATGCCAAGATTCAGGTTGGAAACTTGTATCTCTCAGCCTCCAGATTAGGGCCACAGGCGAGCCTTCTAATTCTGGATTGTAGTTCATTTCAGATATAGTCAAGTTGACAACCAGAAATAGCCACTGCACAGGCCAAATGATGATTCCCCATGGCCTTATAGATGAAGCCTGTTCCCCAGCCTCTGAAGCCAAGTGTAAAAAGAGTTTATTTCAGTACAAGTAATTGGGAGTATTGGCTGGATACTCACATAAGGGCCCTATGACTCTTCTCACCCCTTCTTCTAAGAGGGAAGTTCTACAGTCAACAAGCCCAATTTTGATATCTTTTGTAAACCAGCTCAGATGAACCCCTGAAGGTGTGAGTAAGATAGTCCGGAACAATAGTAGATGGAGATGGGGGTGGTGGAGAAGAAAGATTTCAGAAGAAAAGCCCAGACTTAATAATATTTCACTTGAGAACTGATAGAAGCTTAAAACTCAGAATATTTCAAAGTAGCACAGTCTAGATATTTGTTCTTAAATATCCTTGAAAACTAATCCTGAATTTACAGTTTCAGCACCACCTAGCAGACTGTTAGACATGAAAAGTATCTGGCTTCACCCCTGACAAAGAAGTCGGGGGTGGGCAGGAATTGAAGCCAACAATTAGCCTGTGGGACCTCATAAAACTAAAAAGCTTCTATGCCTCTGAAGAATCAATGGAAGAAGTGAAAGCCCACAGAATGGGAGTCTTTTCGAGCTATACATCTGATAGAGGATGAATATCCAGAGCATATTGAAAAGGAGTAACTAAAGCTTGGGACCTGTGCTGGCCAGGTAGGAGAATTATAAGCCTGAAAATCCAGCACAAGCTTGCCCACATAGGCCTGGGAATGAGCAAGCAAGCTGTTAAACATTCTGGGAACTAGCAGGCCAAGAAGAGATAGATAAGACATGTCTGGGTGGGCTCAGGCAAGCAGGGACATGTCTGGGCAAGATGACCCAACTGAATGATGAGGTATGGTTGGAGGCCAGCCAGATGCCCTGCTGCCTCAATACCACCCTTAGGAATTTTCCTATGCTCTGATCTGCACGTATTCTAGCTGGATTTGAATTAGCCAATCATCTATAGACTATGCTAATTCCTTTGTTCCCCTAGACCTCCTTCCTATAAAAACCCCTAACCCCTGAGCCTCGGGGTTGATCCCTCTGTCTCCTGCATGAGATATGGGTCCACCCAGAGCTCCGATATTAAAACTACCTCGTGTGTTTACATCAAGATGGTCTCTCGTGTTTCCTTGGGTGCACGTTCTCCTGGGACTTGAGCGAGGGTCTCCCTATGGGGGTCTTTCAATATCAGTAATCCAAAAACTAAAGAGTCAAAAAGAAAAAAATCAACCAGATCATTAAGGAAAAAAAAAAAAAAAAACAGAGCTTAGAATCTGAACACAGAAAGCTCTCAAAAGAAGAAATAAAATGGCTAAGAAATATTTTTAAAATTGCTAATCATTCCTAGCAATTAGGGAAATGCAATCAAAACAACTCTGAAATGTTATCTTACTCCAATCAGAATGGCAAAGATCAACAAGACAACTGACAATAAATAAATACACAAATAAATTAATAAATAAATGTTGGAAAGAATTTTAGAAGGAAGGAACCCTTGTTTACTTTCAGTGGGGTTACAAACTAGTCTGGCCACTCTAGAAATTAGTGTGGAGAACCCTCAAAGCCAAAATAAATAAAGAAATAAGCCTACCATATTGTCCAGACATTGGACATATGTGCAAAGCAATTTGAGAAAAGGAGGCCATGAATTTGAGAGAGAGCCAGGGATCAGGGATAGATGGGAAAGGTTAGAGGGATAGAAGGGAAGGAGGAGAATTATGTGTTTGTATTAGTTACTGTTCTATTGCTGAAAGATGATAGCACCTTATAAAGGCACCTTATAAAGAAATCATTTAATTGGAAGTTTGCTTGCAGTTTCAGAGGCTTAGACCATGACATGGTGGTAGGGAGCATGGCAGCATAGCACACTAGAGCACTAGCTGAGCTCTCATACTAATCTGCAAGTTGCAGGCAGAGATAGAGAGGCTGGGCCTGATGTGGCTTTTTAAAACTTCATGTCCTAACCCCCACTTAAATATCTCTTCCAAAGAGAGGCCACCCCTAATCCTTCCCAAACAGTTCCATTAACTGAAACAAGCATTCAAACATATGAGCTCATATTCAAACATATGAGCATATGTCCCCCTATGGGGGACATTCTAGCTCAAACCACAACAGTAATTATATTTTATTTTCAAAACTGAAATTCCAGGAACAGGGCTCATCCATCTGTCTTGTACTAAGCCTTCTGGCTATTCTACTCAGATTGCAACTTAAGAAAGCACTGTTGACAGAAGTGGTAGGGCAGCTGGTGCAGGATCCTTTCTACCACCCTCTACAACCAGGAAGGACGACAGATCCACAGCCCTCTCTGCACCTTTCCCGCAGGCAGAGAGATGGTCTCCAGGGTGTGCTCTGACTCCAGGACTCAGGAAGGACAACTGATCCACAGTACTCTGCTCACGGGTCTTACTTGCTTACAGGTTTTACCAGAGGAGAGCTAATCTTCCAGAAGTGCTGACACAGGCTTATAGACCCACAGGAGGAACAAGCTCCAGCCAGAGACAGCAAGAACATCTAACACCAGAGATCAACAGATGGTGAAAGGCAAACACAAGAATCTTACCAACAAAACCCAAGATTACTTAGCATCATCAGAACCTAGTACTCCCACCATAGGATGTCCTGGATATACCAAAACACTGGAAAAGCAAGATTTGGATCTCAAATCATATCTCATGATGGTGACAGAGGAATTTAAGAAGGACATAAATAACTACCTTAAAGAAATACAGGAGAACACAGATAAACAGGTACAAGACCTTAAAGAGGAAACACAAAAATCCCTTAAAGAATTACAGGAGAACACAAGTAAACAAGTAGAAGCCCTAAAGAGAAAATACAAAAAGCCCTTAAAGAATTACAGGAAAGTACAACCAAAAAGGAGAAGGAATTGAACAAAACCATCCAGGACCTAAAAATGGAAGTAGAAACAATTAAGAAAACACAAAGAGAGAAAACTCTGGAGATAGAAAATCTAGAAAGAAGTTAGGAACCATAGATGCAAGAATCACCAACAGAATACAAGAGATAGAAGAGAGAATCTCAGGTACAGAAGATACCATAGAAAACATTAAAACAACAGTCAAAGAAAACACAAAATGCAAAAAGTTCCCAACCCAAAACATCCAGGAAATCCAGGACACAATGAGAATACCAAACCTAAGGATAATAGGTATAGAAGAGAGTGAAGACTTCCAACTTAAAGGGCCAGTAAATATCTTCAACAAAATTATAGAAGAAAACTTCCCTTACCTAAAAAAAGAGATGCCTATGAACATACAAGAAGCCTACAGAACTCCAAATAGTTTGAACCAGAAAAGAAATTCCTCCTGCCCATAATAGTCAAAACACCAAATGCACAAAACAAAGAAAGAATATTAAAAGCAGCAAGGGAAAAAAAGTCAAGTAACATATAAAGGCAGACCTATCAGAATTAGACCAGACTTCTTGCCAAAGACTATGAAAGCTAGATCTTGGGCTGATGTCATACAGACCCTAAGAGAACACAAATGCCAGCCCAGGCTACAATACCCAGCAAAACTCTCAATCACCATAGATGGAGAAACCAAAGTATTCCATGACAAAACCAAATTTACATAATATCTTTCCACAAATCCAGCCCTTCAAAGGATAATAAATGGAAAACTCCAACACAAGAAGGGAAACTACATCCTAGAAAAAGCAAGAAAATAATCTTCCAACAAAACTAAAAGAAGATAGCCATATGAACATAATTCCAACTCTAAATACAAAAAGAACAGGAAGCAACAACTATTTTTCCTTAATATCTATTAATATCAATGGACTCAATTCCCCAATAAAAAGACATAGTCTATCAGACTGGGTATGTAAACAGGACCCAACATTTTGTTGCATACAGGAAACTCACCTCAGTGACAAAGACAGATACTATCTCAGAATAAAAGGCTGGAAAATCATTTTTCAAGCAAATGGACCAAAGAAACAAGCTGGAGTAGCCATTCTAATATTGAATAAAATCAATTTTCAACCTAGAGTGATCAAATAAGACAAAGAGGGACACTTCCTATTCATCAAAGGTAAGATCAACCAAGATGAACTCTCAATTCTGAACCTCTATGCTCCAAATGCAAGGGCATCTATATTCATAAAAGAAACTTTACTAAAGCTCAAAGCACATATTGCACCACACACAATAATAGTGGGAGATTTAAACATCCCACTCTCTACAATGGACAGATCATGGAAACAGAAACTAAACAAAGAAACAGTTAGACTAACAGAAGTTATGAAACAGATGGATTTAACAGATATCTATAGAACTTTTTATCCTAAAACAAAAGGATATACCTTCTTCTCAGCACCTCATGATACCTTCTCAAAAATTGACCATATAATCAGTCACAAATCAGGCTTTAAGAGATACAAGAAGATTGAAATAATTCCTTACATCCTATCAGATCACCATGGACTAAGGCTGCTCCTCAATAACAACATAAACAATAGAATGCCCGCATGCATATGGATGCTTAACAACACTCTACTCAATGATAACTTGGTCAAGAAAGAAATAAAGAAAGAAAGTAAAGAATTCTAGAGTTTAATGAAAATGAAGCCACAACATACCCAAACTTATGGGACACAAGGAAAACAGTCCTAAGAGGAAAACTCATAGCTTTAAGTTCCTCCAAAAAGAAACTGGAGAGAACATACACCAGCAATTTGACAGCACAACTGAAAGCTCTAGAACAAAAAGAAGCAAATTCACCCAAGAGGAGTAGGAAATAATCAAACTCAAGGCTGAAATCAACCAAATGGAAACAAAAAGAACTATACAAAGAATCAACCAAACTAGGAGCTGGTTCTTTGAGAAAAACAACAAAATAGATAAACCCTTAGCCAGACTAACTAGAGGGCACGGAGACAGTATCCTAATTAACAAAATCAGAAATGAAAAGGGAGACCTAACAACAGAAACTGAGGAAATCCAAAAAATCATGACACTACAAAATCACTACAAAAGCCTATACTCAACAAAACTGGAAAATCTAGATGAAATGGACAATTTTCTAGACAGATACCAGGTACCAAAGTTAAATCAAGATCAGATAAATGGTCTAAACAGTCCCATATCTGCTAACAAAATAGAAACAGTCATTAATAGTCTCCCAACCAAAAGAAGCCCAGGACCAGATGAGTTTAGTGCAGAATTTTATAAAACCTTCAAAGAAGCCCTAATACCAATACTCATCAAACTATTCTACAAAATAAAAACAGAAAATACTCTACCCAATTCGTTCTAGGAAGCCACAATTACTCTTATACCTAAACCACACAAAGACCTAACAAAGAAAGAAAACTTCAGACCAATTTCCCTTATGAGTATCAATGCAAAAATGCTCAATAAAATTCTTGCAAACCAAATCCAAAAACACATCAAAACGATCATTCATCATGATCAAGTAGGCTTCATCCCAGGGATGCAGGGATGGTTCAATATACGGAAATCCATCAACGTAATCCACTATATAAACAAACTCAAAGAAAAAAAATCATATGATCATTTCATTAGATGCTGAAAAAGCATTTGAGAAAATCCAACACCCCTTCATGATAAAAGTCTTGGAAAGACCAGGAATTCAAGGCCCATACCTAAACATAGTAAAAGCAATCTACAGCAAACCAGTAGCCAACATCAAACTAAATGGAGAGAAACTTGAAGCAATCCTACTAAAATCAGGAACTAGACAAGGCTGCCCGCTCTCTCCCTACCTATTCAATATTGTACTTGAAGTCCTAGCCAGAGCAATTAGACAACAAAGGAGATCAAAGGGATACAAATTGGAAAGGAAGAAGTCAAATTATTTTGCTGATAATATGATAGTATACTTAAGTGACCCCAAAAATTCCACCAGAGAGCTCCTAAACCTGATAAACAACTTCAGCAAAGTAGCTGGATATAAAATTAACTCAAGCAAATCAATGGCCTTCCTCTACACAAAGGATAAACAGGCAGAGAAAGAAATTAGGGAAACAACACCCTTCACAATAGTCACAAATAATATAAAATACCTTGGTGTAACTCTAACTAAGCAAATAAAAGATCTGTTTGACAAGAACTTCAAGTCTCTGAAGAAGGAAATCGAAGAAGATCTCCCATGCTCGTGGATTGGCAGGATTAATATAGTAAAAATGGCCATCTTGCCAAAAGCAATCTACAGATTCAATACAATCCCCATCAGAATTCCAACTCAATTCTTCACAGAGTTGGAAAGAGCAATTTGGAAATTCATCTGGAATAACAAAATACCTAGGATAGAGAAAACTATTCTCAACAATAAAAGAATTTCTGGTGGAATCACCATCCCTGACCTTGAGCTGTACTACTGAGCAATTGTGATAAAAACTGCATGGTATTGGTACAGTGACAGGCAGGTGGATCAGTGAAATAGAATTGAAGACCCAGAAATGAACCCACACTCCTATGGTCACTTGATCTTTGAGAAAGGAGCTAAAACCATACAGTGGAAAAAAGACAGCACTTTCAACAGATATTGCTAGTTCAACTGGCAGTCAACATGTAGAAGAATGCAAATTGATTTATTCTTATCTCCTTGTACAAATTTCAAGTCCAAGTGGATCGAGGACCTCCACATAAAAGCAGATACAAATACACCAAATTTAATAGAAGATAAAGTGGGGAAAATCCTTGGATATAATTCATAGATCATATGAAGAAGAAGGAAGAGTAACGTGTGGATGTTTTAGTGGTTCTTAAAAGGGGGAACAAAATACTCACAGGAGGAAATATGGAGACAAAGTGTGGAGCAGAGACTGAAGGAAAGGTCATCCAGAGACTGCCCCCACTGGGGAAACCCATCTCATATGCAGTCACCAAAACCAGACATTATTGTGGATGCCAAGAAGTGCTTGCTGACAGGAGCCTGATATAGCTGTCTCCTGAGAGGCTCTGCCAGAGCCTGATAAATACAGAGGTAGATGCTTGTAGCCAACCATTGGACTGAGCATAGGATCCCCAATGGAGGAGTTAGAGAAAGGGCTCAAGAAGCTGAAGGTCTTTGCAACTCCATAGGAAGAATGATATCAACCAACCAGACCCCCCTACCGCACCCAGGGACTAAACCACCAACCAAAGAGTACACAACAGCATGGCTCTAGCCATGTACATAGCAGAGGATGGCCTTGTTGGACATCAATGGGAGGAGAGGCTCTTGGTCTGGAGAAGGTTAGGTGCTCCAGTGTAGAGGAATGCCAAGGTAGGAAGGCAGAAGTGAGTGGGTGGGTGGGTAAGGACCTACCCTCATAGAAGCAGGGGGAGGGGGATATGATGGGGGTTCCAGAGGGGAAATCTGGAAAGGGGGTAACATTTGAAATGTAAATAAAGAAAGTATCCAATACAAGAAAAGAAAGAAAGAAATGTATCTTTACTGTATTACATAATGGCAGAAATATGTGTAAGGTGTGTGCATTTCTTTGCCTTTCCATATAAAGCCACAAGAATTCAATCATAAGAGCCCAACCCTAATGACCTAACAATCCAATCACTTCCTAAGTGTTCTACCTTTATACTCTGTAGACACTTTTGACACCAGGGGCACAAATCATATTCAAACTTAGTAGAGAAGTTTGAAAATAACCCTTCACCTTTAGACTTGAAGAACTGGAATGTTAGATAAGAGTCAGACACAGCCCACTCATTTCCTACCAGGCTCTATTAGACTTAGTCCCTCAACTTTCTTTTTCTCACATGCTGTTGTCAAGTACATTCTTATGTCTCATAAAGTTCAATCAACAACTAGGCTACACAACTGCAGGTAGCAATAAAGGGTAGGAGAAGCCAAATTAAACTTCACTGGGACAAGAGAAAAATAAAATGGTATAAAAAACACCCTTCTGTCTGTCAGAACTGCTAGGTGTATCACACACGATCTAGTAGTGTTAGGACCCAGGTAAAATGTCAAAGCCTAGGTAAAATGTTAAGGCCTAGGTAACTGTTAGCTGACTAGCCTGCGTTATAAGGAAACTGTCACATGTTTATGCTGTTACTAGGTAACTTTCTAATGCCAAATCTGATTATATATTCTGTTATATTCTGTGCCCTTGGAAACCAATCACGATAGAAATCAGTGGATTAGTTACCCGCAATAAGCTTGGAACCGAACCAATCACCCAACAGCACTTTCTGTACCTGTGTATAAGCTTTTATGATATAAGCTGCCCCTGAGATGGACCCTAACATAAGAGAGACACAGGGGGAACTGGGAGTAGCCACTAGAAAGTCCCAGATGCCAGAGACCCAAGAGGTTCCCAGGACCCAACAGGGAGACATTAGCCAAAATACCCAACAAAGGGGAAATAGAACCTGTAGAAACCATATTCAGTGGACAGGCACGGCTTCCAGTTGAAGGATAGGGCCACCCACCCACTTCAAAATATTAATCTAGAATTCCTCCTGTCAAAAGGGAATGCAGGAAGAAAGAGTGAAGCAGAAACTGAAGGAAAGGCCATCCAGAGACTGGCCCACCTAGAGATCCATTTATCTGCTAACACCAAATACAGACACTATTGTTAATGCCAAGAAGTGCTTACTGGTATAGCTGTCCCCTGAGAGGCTCTGCCAGAGCCGGACCAATACAGATGCAGTTGTACACAGCCAAACATTGGACTGAACATGGGGAACCCAATGGAGAAGTTTGGGCAAGAGCTGTAGGAGCTGAAGGAGTTTGCAACTCTGTAGGAAGAACAACCTGACCCACCAAAGCCCCCAGGGACTAAACCACCAACGAAAGAATACATAGGGAGTACCCATGGCTCCAGCTGGATATGTAGCAGAGGATTGCCTTATCTGGCATCACTGGGAGGGGGAACCCTTGGTCCTGTGAAGGCTTGATGACTCAGGATAAGGAAATACTAGGGCACTGAGGCAAGAGTGGGTGGGCTGGTGAAGGAGTACCCTCATAGAGGCTGGGGGAGGGAGGAGGGGATAGGAGGCTTGTGGAGGGGAAACTGGGAAGGGGGATAACATTTAAAATGTAATAAATAAAATAACCAATAAAAAATGAAAAAGAGATACAGGAACCAGGGTATGGGAACTAAAACAAGAGCACAAAGGAACACTGCTAACTAGCTTGTTTCCTCTGGTTTGTTGGGCTGCTTCTTATACAACCCAGGCTCACCTGCCTAGGGACAACACTCCCCACAGTGGGCTGGGCCCTCCTACATCAAATAGCAACCAGGAATGCGTTGTTCCAAAAGTAGGGGCCTGGGTTGTGGCCCACCTGCCTGGCTGAGGCTCTCTCTCTCTCTCTCTCTCTCTCTCTCTCTCTCTCTCTCTCTCTCTCTCT
>JADRCD010175076.1:0-16271 GCA_019843815.1 Montemys delectorum | reverse complement strand
CACACACACACACACACACACACACACACACACACACACTCCAGTATACATTTGATACAAAAATTAAAGAAGCATCATACATATAGTAACTGCTTTGTCTTTCGATTTGCTACTAAATTTTATTATACAAAATGTGAGAGGAGCTTGGAAATGAAGCTCAAAGCCACACTGAGGACTGTTTGTCCTATGTAGTCTACCCATTTACTTCAGCACAGATGAAAAAATAATCAAATAGGAGTTAGGGTTTATGACTTTGCTTCTGCCAATGTTATATGACCTGCACATGAAGAATAGGAAATGCAGTGGTTACCAACCAAGAAGACTTCCATTAAGCATCTCCTTCCCTATAACAAAAGGAAGGGTGATGCCTTCCACCCATGGGAAGTCAGAAAGGCTTCACTAATTGATGGTATTAAGAGAAAGAACTCAGCAGCAGCTTCATGTTTCCCCTCTCACTAATGGGCACTGGTCTCTTTGATCCTCAATTTGGCAAGCTAACAGTGTAGCCCTTTGCTACTTCTTCACAGTAAGTGGTTCTGAAGCCAGGAAAGAGGTAGGACTCTGCAAGAGTCACTAAGGAACCTGGGTGGCTAAGGAGGCACATCAGCCTTGTTCAGCTCAGCCTTATAAGTAATAAAGCAGGTGTCCTTGTCTCCATGTGTAATTCCTCTGGATATATTAGACATGGCAAATGTTATGAATGGTCCCCTTAACCCCCAACAATAGAAATTTTCATTCCCACTTTACTCTACGAAGAACCTGAAGTTCGTGAACATTAAGTACATTGCCTAGAGAAGCAGAGAGAGTGGACCACAAGAGTTGCATTGATCACAGGCCGTTAGAACTCTAAGCTTGGCCAAATGTCTATCCTAGACTGACACTCAAAGTGAATATGGACTTCCAACTTTCTCCACACAGTGCAGTGAGAAGATGTAACATCTTTTTCTTTTTTCTTTTTTTTTTTTTTTTTTTAAATTTTTTTTTATTTTTATTATTTAATATTTTTTCTTTTTTAAGTAGCATTTTTATTAGATATTTTCTTTATTTACATGTAAATTTCTCCTTTCCTAGTTTCCCCTCCAACAAACAAACAAACAAACGAAAACAAGAACAAACCCCTGTTGCCTCCCACATTTTCTTTATCCATTCTTTGGTTGAGGGACATCTAGGTTGTTTTCAGTTTCTGGCTATTACTAATAAAGCTGCTATGAACATAGTTCAGCAAGGGTCCTTGTCCGCCGTAGGTGGGGCATCTTTTGGGTATAATGAGGATCTTTTCCCATGCTGTTTTGTCCTATCAACAGTATCCTCTGCTTTACAGATGTTTTACAGTTTCATAAGATCCCATTTATTGATTGTTGACCTTAGTGCCTGAGCCATTGGTGTTCTGTTCAGGAAGTTTTCTCCTGTGCCAATGTGATCAAGGCTATTTCCTCACTTTCTCTTCTATTATATTTAGTGTATCTAGTTTTATGTTGATGTCTCTGATCCACTTTGACTTGAGTTTTGTACAGAGTGATAAATATGGATCTATTTTCATGCTTTTACATGCAGACATCCAAAAGACCAGCACCATTTGTTGAAAATGCTTTCTTTTTTCCATTATATGTTTGGCTTCTCTGTCAAAAATTGAATGTTTGTAGGTGTGTAAGTTTATCTCAGTGTCTTTGATTTGATTTCATTGATCAACCTGTCTGTTTCTATACCAATACTATGCAGTTTTAATTGCTATTTTTTTTAAAGATTTATTTTATTTATTTTATCTGTGTGAGTACATCGTAGTTGTACAGATAGTCGTGAACCATCATGTGTGTGGCTGCTGGGAATGGAACTCAGGACCTCTGCTGGCCCCGCTTGTGCCAGCCCCACTTGCTCTGGTGTAATTCACTGTAGCTGTCTTCAGACGCACCAGAAGAGGGCGTCAGATCTCATTATGGGTAGTTGTGAGCCACTATGTGGTTGCTGGGATCCAAACTCAGGACCTTTGGAAGAGCAGTCAGTATTCTTAACCACTGAAGCCATCTCGCCAGTCCTTTAATTACTATTGTAGTACAACTTGAGGTCAGGGATGGTAATACCTCCAGAAGTTCTTTTATTGTACAGGATTGTTACCCTGGGGTTTTGTTTTTCCATTTGAAGTTCAGAATTGCTTTTTCAAGGTCTGTAAAGAATTGAGTTGGAATTTTGATGGGAATTGCACTGAATCTGTAGATTGGTATTTGGTAAGATTTTTACTATGTTAATCCTATTGATCCATGAGGCATGTATAGTCTTTCCATCTTCTGATATCTTCTTCAATCTCTTTCTTCAGAAACTTGAAGTTCTTGTCAAACATATCTTTCACTTCTTCAGATAGAATTTCAACAAGATATTTTACATTATTTGTGGCTATTGTAAAGGGTGTTATTTCCCTATTTCTTTCTCTTTCCATTTACCATTTGTCTAAAGGACAGCTATTAGTTTTTTTTTTTTTTTTTTTTTTTTAGATAATTTCTTTATTTACATGTAAAATTTCCCTTTCCCAGGTTCCCCTCCAAAAAACAAACAAACAAACAAACAAAAACAACAAGAACAAACTTCTTTTGCTTCCCCCCTCCCCATGCCTGCCACCCCACCCTCTCCCACTTATTGGCCCTGGCATTCCCCTACACTGGGGCACAGAACCTTCACAGGGCCTAGGTCCTTTCCTCCTACTGATGGTCAAATTTGCAGTCCTCTACTATACATATGGTGCCAGAACATTCAGTCCCACCCTGTATAGTCCTTGATTGGTGGTTGGGTCCCTGGGAGCTCTGAGGGTACTAGTTAGTCATTGTTGTTCGTCCTAAGGGGCTGCAAACCCTTCAGCTCCATAGAAACTTTCTCTAACTTCTTCATTGGGGACAGTGTACTCAGTTCAATGAATGGCTGTGAGCCTCTACCTCTGTATTAGTCAGGTATTGTAAGAACCTCTCAGGAGATAGCTATATGCTTGTCCATCCTTCAGTCTCTGCTCCATAGTTAATCTCTGCCACTCTTTCTGTGTGTGTTTGGTTCCCCTTTTTAAGAAGGAATGAAATGTCCACATTTTGGTCTTCCTTCTTCTTAAGTTTCTTGTGGTTTGTGGGTCATTCTTCCTATATTCCAGACTTCTGGGTTAATAACCACTTATCAGAGAATACATACCATGTGTGATCTTTTGTGATTGGGTTACCTCACTCAGGATGATACTCTCCAGATCCATCCATTTCCCTAAGAATTTCATAAATTCATTGTTTTTAATAGCTGAGTAGTACTCCATTGTGTAGATGTACCACAGTTTCTGTATCCATTCCTCTGTTGAGGGACATCTGGGTTGTTTCCAGTTTCTGGCTATTACAGATAATGCTGCTATGAACATGGTGGAGTATGTGTCCTTATTACATGATGGAGCATCTTCTGGGTATATGCCCAGGAGTGGTATGGCTAGGTCCTCTGGTAGAACTATGTCCAATTTATTCTTGGCTTTTACATCTACAAGGACAAGAGCTTAGATTAAAAGATCAAGAATGAATGTGTCCAAAAAATCAAAGATCAGGGGCTGGGGGTATAATCCAGTGGTGGATTTGTAATTCTGATGTGTGAGGGACCAGAACCAACCCTCAAAACACACAAAACAGTGATGGAATTCTCTGACGTTTTTCTTTATTTCATACCAATTCTTGCTCAGTGTTGTGAGTCCCTGCATTAAACTCTAGGAAAAAAAGGGTAATATTGTTTCCTAAAACAAAACATTAGGCATGAATGTGAATAAGCTTTAAAACTGTGCATTAATAATTTATAAATTAAATAAAAGCATAATAAATGGCCAATGAAAATCTTTATAAAGTGCTTTTGACTGTTATCACTATCTCATATGATTAGGAGGCATCTTAGCACATCCCAGAAGCATCCTAAAAGTCCATTCCAAAAATCACTGGAGTCTCTGGAATGTTTTCCTTACTTTTCTGTCGCCCTGACAGAATACCTTGGTGAAAGGCCTCTTTAGGGAGAAAGGGCTTATTTTGTTTTGCCTTACGGTGCCAGAGGCATAGAGTCCATCATGGAGTAGAAGACATGGCAACAGAGCCGTGCAACCACCTGACAGTCTAGAGGCAAATGGAGAACTGGAAGTGGGGGGCTGGTCTCTACCTTCTGAAAATACCAAGCAGTGCCAGGAGCAGGGGATTAAAAACACAAGCCTGTGGGTGACATCTCACATTCAAATCACACCAAGGCATAGCATAAACCCTAAAGCCAAGCTGCTTTTAAGTTCCCCATCACCACACTGAGTTAACACCTTTGAGCTTTAAATTCTCACCTGAGAATTTTAGAATTTATACCAACTTCGGCATAGCTTGGATGCAAGTTAGTTTGAAAACATGTCGAGCACTATACAGATTATATAAATCAGTATGAATGAATGAGTGTTATTTTATCATTAAGACCAGAGATTACAGTGAAGGCTAGGTGAGAGGCACCAAGAAATGTTCTCTCGAATATAACTTGGTCATTCAGAAACACTTTTTGGGAGCCCATCATTCTGGTCAGCCAAGCTTGAAACTAACAGAGTTGAAAACTCTGAGAACTGAGAGTTTTCCCTGGGAGTTGAGCTGTCAACAAGACAGGGATAGAATTCCCAAGCCACCCAGCTTCTCAGCACAATCCTTAAAATGCTGACACTCTCTGAGTGACACATATGTTTTCAATGTCATGCAACTTCTGTGCTATGACAAACAGTTCCAATGTAGCAAAGAGTTGAATTTTAAATGGAATATTTGGCTATCAGTCAGATTCTCCCCGCTGCTGCCTTTAGCACACTGGAGGTGCTCTTCCAATGAACATCTTAACATCTTTTAGAAAATGTATTTCCTTAGTTTTGAGTCCAGCATGACCTTGGTGGGGGTGGAGTGACATGGTTCCTGCCCCTGGGACAGGGGCATCAAGTGTGGGCCTCCACAAGTGTTGATGGCCTCTGTGAGCATCAGGCTTGTTTGTATAATACCGTACATATCTTTACGTTCCTCTGAGGAATGTCCTCTCTGTTAATGTTAATGACTCCAGGATAATCGGAGAAGTATGACTCCAGGAAGCAAAGGTGTGGCTAATGTGTCAACAAAATGGTAGACGCTGGGACCTTCAGGACATGCCTTAAGGCTGTGGAAAAGAACTCTAAAAACATGAATTTGAAACTATACAATTTCTCAACTATACAAAAAATAAGGATGCAATATGAATTATAAGAGGGGCTTCATGAATCTAAAGGAGCAAAGGTAGCTGTATTATTGAGCCAGCTTGTCAAAAAGATACAAAGGTAGGCTGATATGAAAGCAGGTAGATTTCTGAGTTCAAGACCAGCCTGGAACAAAGCAGGTTAGGCTCAGGCATGGTAGAAATGGCAATTTCATGGTGGAGTCCCACCTTAACAGAGGCAGGGAGATCTCTGAATTCTTTTGCAATGTTTGCTGTCTCCTAAGAGTCAAGAGGCTAAGGTTGGGAAATGCTGATTGGTCAAGAGGGAATCTGAAATAAATAACTTAATTGATATGTAAATAAAAAAACCAGGCTTTTGGTCTGCATGAGAGGAGCTAGCAGAAAGCAACTGCAGACAGCAGTTCTTTTTTAGAATCTTCTCTAGTGAAAGCTAAGCTATCTGAACATCTCTGGAGAGCAAACAAGCTCTTCCAGACATTTTTTTCTAACAGGATTTCCAGGTCAGAAATATGAAGACTTATTTAGAGAGCTGACACAGCCCTTCTAGAGTGTTTCCTAGCAGCTATCCAGAGAAGACAGTCTGAAGAATGAACACAGCTCTTGTGTGTGTGTGTGTGGAGTGGGGGTGGCTTTCTGATTTTGATCAGAAAACCCAAGAATTACTTTTAGAATTTTTCTAACAGAATTTATGACTTGGTTAGAGGATCCATGAATTTTTTTTTTTATAGCAGTTTTTCTGACTTTGGTCAGAAAACCCCTGAGCTCTCCAGAATGCTTTTAGACTCTTTACTAAAAGGGAAAGTTGTCTAGCAGAAAGTTAGCTATCTTGAGCAGAAAGAAAGCTGTCGCCACCAGAGAGGTTTCAGAATAGCAATAGCAAGAAAAAGCAGTCTAGAGCAGAGCAGGCCACAGACCACACACACACACACACACACACACACACACACACACACAGAGGTGGGGAGGGGGAGAGGGAAAGAGAGAGAGAGAGAGAACAGTCTGGAAAGCCATCTCAGCAGCTTGGACCCACGATTTAACTTCAAGTCTTTTGTTTCACCACTCTTGAACATCCCTTCTCTCAGAACCCAGACTTAGCTGAGGCTGGCCCTTGGCACCTGGGGACCTTTCCCTTTCCCTGAGAGGACTGTCAACTTCCTGGCCTGTCTCCAGTGCTTGATCACATTGTTTTACTCTTACTATTATCCTCTGTAAACCTACAACAAAACTCTGAACTAACAAATTCCTAGAGTCTCTGCTCCTAGTCAGAGGAAAGGGTGTGTTCCTGCATCGCTGTCTTTTTGTCAAGCAGCCAAACACAGCCTTGTTTTATGTGTGCTTATATTTAAAGTCATCTAGTGACTATAACATGATTCATTAACATGGAACCATGATCGCACAGCACTCTGTGTGAGTGAAGCTTCACTTACAACACATAGTTAGTCTAGGAGGGGGTTTACAACCTTCTGTTTTCTTATGAGTAGGAAGGAATTCCAGGTGGCACTTCACAACTGAGTTTGGTGACAGTTTTAAAGATTTCTTTTTTATTTCTTATTTTACGTGTATGAGTGTTTGCCTTGCATGTCCGTTGGTACAGCACATCCATGCAGATTCCCACGAAGGACCTGACACTGGAGTTACTGGAGTCACAACTGTGAGTTGTGACCTCCTGGTGCTGGGCACTGAATCTGAGCCCTCTGCCAGAGAAGTACACTGGACTGCTGAGCCGTCTCTGTCCAGCTCCCGTTGGACCCTTTTAAAACTTTAAGATCGTGCTGAGTATGCCAGACACAACAACATCAATAAAAAAGCATAGCTCTGAGGAGGCAAGGGGGTGAGAAGGGAGGGAGTGTGAGGGTGGGACTGGAAGGAGAGGAGGGCAGGAGCTGCCATCTGGATGTAAGGTGAATAAAGAAACTAACTAATGGGGAAAAGTAACATGGCTCTGAGTGTGGGGAGGGGGGGATATGTGTCTATCGTGTGAGAGCTGAAATGAGAAAGCAGAGTGCTGTGAACAAGTGACTCAAATTTTACTTTGCTGCTCTTTGCATAGCTGTGAAAGGGACATTAACATGAACGATACAGTGCGTGTCTGATGTAACCGTTACTAAGTTCATAGTATTAATGGGGTAAATGTCTATAGTCTGTCTTAAGCCAAACTTCTTGAGAAGGCAGATCATCCTGTTGCTTTTTGGGATTTTATCTTAGAACATTTTCCCATCCATTTCAGCCTGAGGCTATCCCTACAGCATCCAGCAACCATTTTCCTGGGTTTAGGAATTACCGTCGTTCCCCAGACACATTTTAATGGAACCTCAGGAGAAAATATCACCCTAGCCAAATGTGGTCAGCATATCATTGCTGCCACACCTATAATTTATATCTGGCTAATGCTTCGTTACTTGAAGACTTTCCAAATCTATACTCAAAATCCAGTTTGCCTTCACTCCATTCTTCGCAGATACTTGGAGCTTTTTTGTGTAGACCAGAGTCATCTTATGCTGACTGTTGTCGTCATAAGACTTAGGTCATTTTCACCTAGCTCCTATGCTCTTTTCTTCTTAATGAAGTTCATTTCCAGCCAGACATGATGGTATACTCCCTTAGAATGCCAGAACTTGGAAAGCAGAGGGGTGAAGGTTATAGTCTCCAGGACACTGAGCTATTAAAAAATAAATCATGGGGCTGGATAGATGGCTCAGTGGCTAAGAGTGCCTGTGGCTTTCCCAGAGGTCCCCAGTTGGGTTGTCAGCACCCATATCAAGTTGCAAGCTCCTGTAATTTCAACTGCAGGAAATTCAATGTCTTCCTCTGGAGAAACATATAGTTAAAAAAAAAAGCCTAAAGTCTTTCAAAAATAATTTTTCTCACTTTTGACAATTTTCTCTTTTTCCTGAATCCTTACTCCTTCCCATTATTTGCCATCAGACCTCTTTGAAGAAAGGTTTGCACACTCTCCGCCCACTTCACCCCTTACCTTTTGGCTTCTGCTTTCACTGAAAGTGTTGTCTTCAGACCCACCAAAGCTACTGTGACTGTGTGGACTTATAACATCCAGCCCTGACAGTGGTTCTCCTCCTGCTGAAATTCCCCTATGGACTTCCATGCACCACATCTTTTTCTGGTCTCTAATTGTTCTATTCCACTCTATTTGATAGAAACAGTACACACGTACCCCAGCACTGGAGAAAAAAAGCACAATTCTGTGGTCAGCCAGTCTCCCCAAAATGGTGAGTTATAGGTTCAGTGAGAAGCCCTGCCTCAAAACATAAGTGTAGAAGCAACTGAGGAAGACATCTGATGTCAACCACGTCAACCTCCACCTAACACCACATAGAACATGCACCCGCAAAACCCTAAATAAATAGTCTTCCAGTGAGCAAACAGTGGAACAGGGATACAATTCATCTTCTAATTCCAAATGAGCTGCTAGCTACTATACTGTATTGACTCAGTCTGGCTCAACACAAGCTATTTTGGCAGTAATCTGTTTAAAAGTCTTCTTTATCTCTATATAGTCTGCAGAAAATAAAGAAAGAAAACAGATTCTTCCCAAAGAGAAATTTAGGGCCCTTCCTCATCTAGCACCAAATTAGCTTTCTATTTTTTCCCTTTAAAGAGAATGCTTCCTATAAATGCTATGCTTCTGATATTCCTACCCAATCTCTCTACTTTATGACTTTGGCCTAGGACATTTCAATACAGAAGATTAAAATCATACTTTTGTGTATCTCACATTATAACAAATGTGAACAGATGGACCAGCACACAAGACCAGTTTAATAGCAAAGCATAAAGGTTGTGTCATAATTAGTAGCATTACTGGAGCAAGTGTTAGTACCCTATTATTCCATCAAAGCTATGAAGTAATGTAAATATGCAAAGAAACTTCTATGTATCTTGAGTTTTATGCAAATCTCATTCAAGATCAAGTTCTGCCATTGAAAAAGCTATAAGGAAACATATTGTTATTACTTTAAAATGCATCTATAATATATAAGGGTTGTGTATATGATATACATACATACATACATACATACATACATACATGTCTTATAGCACTTGGAATGATAATGCTCCCACCAATGTCATAGATTAACAAAAACTACAATGGCAGGCATGGGAAACCTTCCTTTGAGTGGTTGGTCACAGGAGTCCAAGAGATTTCCAAAACAATATAGTCTACTACAACTGCCTTTGGCTTTCTACCAAAACTTGAAGGTAAGACTGTACTGCTGTAGGTATAACATATTTTATATACAGGATCTCAAGGAGTCTGACTACAACTGGCCTGGAAGCTCCCCCCTCATAGTTAGTCTCACAGTACTGGAAGGTGAAAAGTGAGCCATGGTAGTGAGGAAATTTAAAGCCTATAAACCACAGCAACCAACATGGTAAACTACCATAGGGTACAATGATGGCACTTATATCTTGGGAGTAACCAACACCTATATAATTGGCCTTAAGAAGCAATCAATAGAACAGAACTTGTTCCTGGTTCTGTAAACCTAGCCACCTACCCATGGCGTATCTACTACTGCTACTAGAGGAGAAGCTACTACTGTCATTTGACCTGTGAGGCCATGAACCCTACAGGAGAAACTACTACTGCCATTTTCCTAAACCAGTATGGGTTCCAACTGCATTCTAAAGATACATGTAGCTCTCACCCCTCGTTAAAGAACCTTCTTTTGCAGTAGATAAAGACCATTGCACAAACCCCGAACTGGCAAAACGCAGAGAGCAACTGACCAGGGGTTGTCCAATTCTAACTGACAATGGATAAGGTAACTGTTGTATGCAAGTCTCAGAGACTATCAAGGAAGAAAGATTGTAAAAGACTGTAAAACACCAGAGTACTAGGGTGTCAGCTATAAGATAGTGTCTTCTGTGTGTGGGCTAGGGAAGCTACACACATGGAACCTGGGTAATATGATTACCTATATAAGAACTGCACAATGTCAACACCAGATGATAAGCCAGTGTGACTGGGGAACAGTGTCACAAGGCCCCACCCATAGCTAAAAAGCTACAGACTATTAATGCCTGCTGAGAACAAGAGAATCGGTCTTCTTTGGGATGAAAATGAGAGATTATCCAATCCCAAATGGTCAGTCCTAAACTCATATACATATGAGCAACGTTAAATGGACTCAACAAGATGTGTGTGTGTGTGTTAATCATGATAATTAAAGAAGAAATCATAAATTTGAAAGAAAGTGGGAAGCATAGAAGGAGTTGGAGAGTGATGGGCAGTGATGAAGTAAATATATTACATATGAAATTCTCAAAACTTAAATTAAAAATTAATGTTAGCAAGACCCAGACATTTCCAATGACTGCTCTTTATTCCTGCCACAGTTCTTTCATCTAGCTGATAAGTTCTTTGAGGTTTTTTTTAGAGGCACAACAGCATATTTCAAAAAACATATTTTTGAATATACTTGACTTTCACAGAACTAAAATTTCCAAGTCATAAACCATTTTCTCCCTCTTATCAGGCACAAAGTGTATTCCATTTGTTACCATTTTCATGTTCTGCATGTGGAGAAGGCAGACATTTCTTGACAACATTATCACACTAATAAACATTTTGAGAGTGAGAACAAGATATCCGACCAGAAAATCCTAGACCTCATGCCTCCAAAGTGGTCAAAGTGTTCTTCTGAAAGAGACAATGATCTCAGAGGAGACTTAGACTGGAATATATAAGAGAAATCATGATATTTGACTTTGCACACAGTGAGTATAAGTTGTCTTTGAATAACTTTTCTGAAAAGTTGGAAAGAAAACTGTGCTTGTTACAAACATCTAAGTCGTCAAGATGCAGACCATGCCGATGAAGCCATCGCGATAGTGTTGTTTAAGGAGATATCAAGGAGAAAAATCCTGCTATATTGGACTGAAATAGAAGAATAGACTTGACAGGAAAACTAAAGGCCCAGGGCTGAAGAAATTGCTCTGCAGCTAACAGCCCATTACTGCTCTTGGAGAAGACCTGGGTTGCAACGAATAAATCCCAGGCCCCTATCACTCCAGCTCTAGGAGATTCAAGGGCCCTCTCTTCATCAGCACCTCCTTTCACATGAACATACATATATACAATTAGAAAATAAAATAAATCTTTCAGCATTTTAAAAACAAATTTGTTGTATCATTTGAAATAAAAAGAAGTACTGTTTCAAGGATGCAGAATTCTTCCATTGTCAGAAGAAATTATGGTTGAATGTTTCTTTTGTGGTTCTCAGCTGAGACATCAGTGCTGACCTGAGTGAGCCCCATTCTTTTAGAATAAGGGTTCGGTTCAGTTTGGATTAAAGTTGCTGATCAATGAGCTGAAAGACTGATGAAAGACTACTTAAGAAGGGTGCCCAACATCCCAAAGTTACTCAGACTTGATTTTGTTTTGTTTCTAATTCAGAGTCTCACATGTTCTGTCTGGCCTTGAACTTGCCACGAAGCTAAGGATGATCCTGAATAGCTGGGACAACCCCACAGGAAGACTAGCATTCTCAACTAACCTGGATCCCAGAGATCTCTTCCACACTGAGCCACCAACCAGGCAGCTTACACCAGCTGATATGAGATCCCCAGACATACAGCAGAGGACTGCCTGATCTGGGCTCAGTGAGAGAAGATGCACCCAACCTGCGAAAGAATTGAGGCCCCAGGGAGTAGGAAGGTATGGTGGGGGTGGGGACATCCTCTTGCAAATGTGGGAGTAGATATGGGATAAGAAATAGTCAGAGGGTGAACCAGGAAGGGGATAATGAGTGGGCTGTAAAAAAAAAAAGATTAAAAAATAATAATAAAGATTAAACAAACAGCCAAAAAAAAAAAAAAAAAAAAATAGAGTGCCTGAAGAAGAACTCCAGTAACATGGCAGAGGTCGCAGAGAAACCCAGTGATGGCTGTGATTCTGGCCTGTAACATGCTGCCCCTCTCCTTGAGCAATGGAAGTGTCTTATTTTATACTGGTGCCTTTCTTTCCCCCTGCAGCTACTGGAAAAGCAGAACTGGGTCCTCAATCATCTTTGACTAAAACCCTTTGGCTTCGGATCATAGTTTAACATGTAGTAGACTCTCAGTTAGCTGTTAAATGTGAAACCAGGAGAGAGAGGAAGGAAGGGGGTTCAGAGGACAAGATACAGAAGCTGTGCACACAGACTTCTGAGCAGCAAAGCAATGCTCTAGACAGCAACTGTCCAAAACAAACTCTAAGCTACTCACTGCATAAATCATGTGCATTGCTCCCTTCTTCTCATGGTTTCCTCTCACTGGTAAGGGAAAAATATTTGGGGGGTGGGGAAGAACCAATTGTCTCATTAGTAACCATTGTTATGATGACATACAACAGAAAATAAAGTCCTGCAAAATGGACAACAGCCTTACTTTCTTTCTTTCTTACTTACTTACAACAGAAAGAATTTTGTATAGAAGCCAAGTTCTTGAAAGGGTGTTAGGTGACCAAATTATGTTATTTTTGTCATTACCAAGACAAAGCCCTGTCTTTAATGGCCTGGAGGGCTTGATTCCTGCACTTCAGCCACTCTATCCCTGGGCTTTCCTCTGTGCACCTGTCTCCATATCCCTCTGGACTAACAGGTCATCATGGTTTGCAGAGAATGTTGACTCACTCTGAAAGGTCCCTGCAGAGTGCACTTGCCTGTTTGGAACACTCTATCTCTTATCTCATTGTTTCCAATGTCATGAGTCTGCACACACAAACAAGAGCACACACGAGCCAACTCTCAGACTCTTTGGCTCGTCTCTTTTGAGCCCCATCACCTTACCTCTGTGTATGCAAGATTATAAAAGTGCCTCATAACTGGGATGAGTTAGCAAAAATAATAAATTATATTCCTTTTGTTTCAACAACAAATGAATTGGGAAAACATTGTCTGGCAAGCAGAATTGTATTCACTGTGTGTTTGGACCATGGGGAGCAGATTAAAAACAACCATAGAATGTCTCAATGTCCAAATTCTGGAGAAGAAACAAACAAACAAAAAAATCAGAATTACTCTCCTGGCAACTTTGTAAGAACCAGTGCATCTGGTTCTCACCCCCTTCTGAGATTGCTCCTTCTAAGTTGTCAATACGCCCCTGCTACATATCAACTGTCTGAGAAAACACAATGCAAATTGTCCAGTTGTCTTTAAACAGAGAAGAGCGTGCAGTATGCAGCGAGGAGACCGTTTGGAATGTAAATTAAGCAAGCGTCCAGCAGTTCACCTTGATCACAGCCTTCAATTTACTTCTCTCATTCAAATTACTTCCCACTGGTTCCCAAGCTATGTTTCCTCTTTATTGTTCATCTCCTACCACATCTCTTACTGCAAGACTTCAATTCCCTTAGATTACAGCACTAGAACCACTGTCCATTCCTAAATTTCATTGGTTCCTCCTTGAAGCAGGCAACCTGGAATAAATTCATGGCTTCACCAGTATGGAGAAGAAAGATAACAGAAACAACCCAATGGAGAGAAGGCTTGGGCTTTGTGGTTTGCAGTAAACATGACCTCTACATTGGGCATGTCTACCCCCTCCTTCTGCACATAGAAAAAGAATTGGCCCAGAAAAGGAGTGAAGACACCTTCTGCTATGTCTGACATGACCTCCAGAGCATGCCTTTTTGCTCCCCAGCCATCTAGGACATCTCCACATTCATAAACAGAACATTTGTAAGGGAAGGGTCATACATTACATCACAGAATTGTGGGGTTTTGTTTTTGTTTGTAAAACCAAAGAGCTATGGTTTACAAGTCAGCATAATACATTTCTTCCGTATCTATGTAAGTACTGCTTGGAAAGACAGACGTCTCCTCCACCACGCACTGGGTGTATGTAGCATGTGATTCTTCTGCACTGGAGTGAGTATACTTTTTATGTGATCTCCAGTGTTCAGACTGATTTAATTAACAGCCTAGGATAGATGCATTGGAAGAAACAAGCCCCATCCTTCATCAACGCCCCCTAATCCCCTTGTATTTTTGAAAATGCTACCATCTGTTTAGCATCATAACTTCTTCCCTTCCATGGAACTATGAATTTATGTACTAGGATCAAATATTATCTGAGAATACCTTGCATGTAATTTAAGAGCCAAAAGTTTCATCTTCTAAATGGTGATTATGATGATGATGGCTAGAACATTTGTTATTCACAAATAAAAGGGCCACACCCATCAAAATGTATTTTTATATCAAAGACCAGGATGTAGACAGAAAGGCAGACAGACAAACAGACAGACAGAAACACACACACACACACCACATCACTCCATGCCATAAAGTATGAAAAGTTCACTGTTTTGAGCACACAGTCACCAAGCTGATATGAAGGTCAAGAGCAAGCAACAGGATGAGAATGGACCAAAAGATTTTACTGTGACTTTTTTGGTTTGATTTTCCTTCTATCTCCAAAAGAAGGATGGCCTGATATTTCTCCTCAGCCTACACAGATGAGAAGCAAACAGTAAAAAAAAAAAGGTGAAGCTTCAAATGTCAGCAGTTAAATATTATAAATGGATTCAGGCTTCAGTGCCACAGCATATTCTATGTCCATGGCTTTCCAAGGGTCCCTCGTTGGAACCTGCCTTTAACCCTTTAAAGCAGTACTTCTCAACCTATAGGTTGTGACCCTTTTCACAGTTGAAAAAAAAACCCTTCCACAGTAACAAATTTAGCATTATGAATGCACAACAAAAAGAACTTTATGGTGGGGGTCACCACAGCATGAGGAATCTGTATTAAAGGGCCGCAGCCTTGGGAAGGTAGAGAACCACTGCTTTAAAGCAATTGATTAGTCTTGGTTCACAGATGAACAAGTTAACATCCAAACAGGAGCACAGACCAACAGCGATTAGTGCTAAATGGAGAACGGGACCTAACATCTGTCTAGTGTCTTCCTTTGATTTGACCTTGACCAGGAAGCCAAGCCATCTGATAATGCCACCGGACAACCGTCAGGATGATAAAATCCCCACTGAGTGAGTCTTATTATGGATCATCAAACTATGTCCTTGTTAGTATACCTATGTTTCCAGGAATGAATGTAGTGGGGTAGGATACAGAGCTCAAGACAGTGAGCATATTGGGTAAAGAAAAACGAGGCCATAGGATACCCACTCACAAATAATTTCCTTTCCTAAAGAGGTTTTCATGTCTTTCCTGTCACTTCAGACATCAGCTCGGGGGTGAGTAAAACACAGATGTGAGTGCTTTGAGCCCTGTGCCCACAGGGCAAGGGGACATAAAACCCCATAGAAATGTGTTGCTTGGAAGCCCTGCAGTTTTCCAAGCAGATAGTACAATTTCTTCAAAGATCTGGGAGCACTGTTTTCTTTTCCTCGATGATTGCAGAGCTGGTGACATGCTACAGTCCTGGCCTGCAGTCTTATGGAAATGCACAAAATGGTCCTCATCCTCTCAGGAGCTGTTTCCTTCCTGACAGGCCTACATGAGTGAGTAACTGCCTCCCTGCTAAGTAAATGTTGGAGCCAGCACTGTGATTTTGGGATGCTGTCTATGAGAGATTCTGTCTCAGAGGCAAAGTGTTACCCGGAACTCTGAGGTCAGTTACCTCACTCTTCAGACCAGGGCTTAAAGCGTAATTGGAACTGAATGGATGAATATGTCACCAAATTTATGGTGCCTTGTTTTCAAGAAGTTATATATAGCCTATTAGGGAAGTGATGAGACTCTTTTAGACATCTTCCCCGGGAGACAGCAAGTTATGATGCTGGGTGGGGCCCAACAAGTGGTGTTCTAGAGAACCCTTTTTAGTACTCAACTTTTTGCAGCAGGTCTGAGATGAAGCAGGTTATACCACACAGTGGCTTCCTTGAGCCGCTGGAGCACGCTTATCATTGAGAATATTCATAACTGTGCTATATTGATTTGAGGAGGGACACTATGTCAGTAGGAGAGGTTCCCTACTGACATGCATGCATGTGCAGGTGAAGTTCTGAGACCAGTCTCTCAGAAAAAAAATATCAGAACATGGAGGAGGGACTGTGTGTGTGTGTGTGTGTGTGTGTGTGTGTGTGTGTGTGTGTGTGT
>JADRCD010175075.1:0-13874 GCA_019843815.1 Montemys delectorum | reverse complement strand
CTGCTCTGCTCTGCTGAGTTGGTGTAGTCAAGGCAACCTCGGAATAGTCCTTGAATGTCTGCAAAAGCAGGATACAGAAGTCAAACAGCAGCTACTCATGGCTACAGCTGTACACTTCTGTGTGGGAGTCACTGAGTCTGGGTCCTGGGACCTTATCTTCCAAGGACTGCAGTCAGAGAAAAACTGCTAATGGATACCCATGGCAGATGCCCAGTGTAAGATGGAGTTTCTTTAGTCATCACCTGACTGTCTAGGCGTCTTGATTGAGCTCATTTTCTCTGACAGTTAAAAAAAAAAAATGAAGAAGTGGGAAAAGAATATCCAACAGGGAAGAGAGAAACAGTTAACAGGTTGAAAAATGGCTTTTGTTAGGGATGAGGTCACATACAAACAGTGAGGACACACACAGAGATGGACCCTCTGCCAAGCAAAAGGAGACTTGGGAAGCTGAAGCCCAGTGTCTGCTTAAGAGCTGGCTGTTCTAAAGATCTTTGAGGGGTCCATCTCTCCTACTTTAAGCTTGGTCAGTTTGAAGAAAGAAAGGGAGGCCGATGGGCCCACACCTGTGGTGTAAACATGGCCTCTAGCTTCTGAGACCAGTCACAGGCAGGGGCCCCTCCTGGTAGGAGAAAAAGCCTGCCAGGCCTTTAAGCTTTTGACTCTGGACTGGATGTTTGCTGTCTCTGTTATCTATTACTGGCCCTCATCTGTCTGCCTAGCAGGGATGGAACTTCCTGCCCTCAGTGCCATCCTCACAGACAGTGAGGTGAGGGGTTTCTCTCCTCTCTCTCCTCTCCTCTCTCCTCTCTGTCTTTCCAGCCTTTCCTCTTCCCCTCAACCTTCTCCCTCTTCTCCTTCACTCTCTCTTCTCTTTGTGACATAACTTTTCAGAGTCTCATGGGTTTGCCCATTGGGTCAATGGTACCGTGTCCTGGTTCATGTGAAGGACAGTGGTTCTCTTCCTGTATAGACATCCCTGGTGTGTCCTCTACCTTCACAGCTGTAGATAAGCAAACAGTTCCAGTTCAGCCATCAGAGCTGTGCAGTGTTCTCATTCTCATGACCTGTTTCCTTATCCTTTTAACAAGTAAGTTTCAAGCCGGGCGGTGGTGGCGCACACCTTTAATCCCAGCACTTGGGAGGCAGAGGCAGGCAGATTTCTGAGATTGAGGCCAGCCTGGTCTACAGAGTGAGTTCCAGGACAGCCAGGGCTACACAGAGAAACCCTGACTCAAAAACAAACAAACAAACAAACAAAAACAACAGCAACAACAACAACAAAAACCAAGTAAGTTTCATTTCATCCTCTTACATGGGTTCTAACTGTTGGTCACGGCTATCCTATTCTGTAATGTTCCTCCATTTTGGTCAAACTGCGACAATTCCTACAGTTATTTTTATGACTACATTTTTTATGTCCCTTCTCTATGGACCCCAATTAATGACTAACCCTAACAACACCCAACTGCCACAAAAAGAGGAAATTTCTCAGTCTCCTTCCCACTCATCTCCCTGAGAAAACCTAAGAAGGGACAGCACTGTCCTCTCTGGGCCAGATCTCTCTTCAGAGACCCAGTGTGCTGCTGTCTGTGCCTGGCATTAATAGCGCTTCTAATAAACTTCTTACCCTCAAAAAATAATCCACCTCAGTGTCACCTTTGATCTCTAAACCTAAAACACTTAACTGCCTTGATACATGCATCTATAGCACTAACTGATTAAGATGTTTCTAAACCTTGGCTCTGCTGTGCTCAGCCCCTTTGTCTTGATCAGCAGGGATGTTAGTATGGCTAAAGAAAGAGAAGCACACTGACAACTGCATCAGTTACTCTTTACACCCACTCCTAGATGAATGAAAAGTACACACACACACACACACACACACACGTATATATACATATATATGAAAAGTGCATACATACATAAATATATATGTATGTATGCTAAGGCAAATATAGCTAGCTGTAGTTCTTAATGGCTAATAAATCAAATCATTTACTTAATCAAGGCCTTTTAAAGTAAATTTGCATTGGCTTTAGAGTAATCTGTCCTAGGAAAACTAAAGCTGGTCAAGGAGTCTAGAAAGCAGAAGGACACATTCTTACTCACCTCCCTCTCCACTGTGCCCATGATGTGACTTTGGGTCTCTTACTTGGGAAAAACAATGGAGATAACTTCATTGTCAGGAAACTAGACATAAATAAATAATTAACATAAAGAAAGAAAGAATAACTAAGGACCATCCACATTTTTATGCCCTCAATGAGCTTCCACAGCTCTCAGGTCAAGGAGGCTCCCAGCAGCTCCTATTTGTCATGGGCTCTCCCAGGAGCCGTGAGCACGAGACCAACAGGGAAAGGGCTGTCAGGGTGTAACTGTCCTGGAGTGAGAGCAGATAGTCTAAAGAGAGACATTTGTTCTCTCCTTTTTACAGAGTAATCGATACTGAGAGACCAAACCTAATCCATCTTGGAACTGGTCCCCATCTTAAGAGAAACTTTGAACCCAAGGTGCACCCAAGTACCAGGAAGGACTTGGACCATTCCCAAGTTATTCCCTAGCTACTTTCTAGCAACAGTCAATCAAAGATTACTCAGTTCGTTTCAGATGTACTTTCATATCACTGTGACTGTTTATGGTTTTGCTTCAGAGAACCCACCTGTCGTTTACAATAGTCATACAGCTAAGTCCTTGCCAGGCTGATACCCCCTTGCTTGTTTATTTCCTTTAAAGCATTCACCCACTGAGAGCTCAGCTTTCACTCTCCCGTTCTCTTGTAGCAGAGACAGCAGCCTTGCCCCAGCTCAAGCTTGAATAAAGAAAGAGCCTAGCAAGCCTGAATCAGAGTTGGCTCCTTGGTGTTCTTTAAGGGGTCCCGAACAAGGCACAACAATGCAATGAATGCAAAGAATTAACATTTGCCCAGGAATAAGTCCCTAGCCCTGAGGAGGAGAAAGACTGAAGCCCTGGCACTGTCAGAGGAGAAAACTGCCTCCTCAGAAAAGCTTCACACAGTTCCGAAAATACATATGCACCTTTTCTTGATTTTCTCTCTGTTATAATACTGTAGCTGAAGGCCTCTAGCGGGCCTGAACTTTGCAGACACAGGCCCAAGTATGGCAAACATGGTAGCTGTAGGCTTTGCCTTTTCCACTCTCCTTTTTTTGTTTGTTGGTTTTTTGGTTTTTATGGTGTGTTAGTTTTTTGGTTTTTCATTTTTCAAGACAGTGTTTCTCTGTGTAGTCCTGGCTGTCCTGGAACTCACTCTGTAGACCAGGCTGGCCTTGAACTCAGAAATCCGCCTGCCTCTGCCTCCCAAGTGCTGGGATTAAAGGCATGCGCCACCACCGCCCAGCTACTCCTCTCTTTCTTGCTACACCATTACACTATATTCCTAAAGCTAGCCACCAAGATTTATTCCCATATTTGGCCCCTTTGTTATGCCTGATTCATTCCAGAGGTAAAACGAAGACGCATGAAGGTCTAGTCATCCAAAATTCATTATTTTGACTAACCTGATTAAAATATCCAATCAGACCTCACCAACAGGTCTGAGCTCATTCTAACACGGACTTCCCCTTCTTCTGTCTTAAAATCAACATTTGCAAAGCTCTTTGCAGCTGTTTCTGACTGATTCAGATTCAGCCACCTTGTCTCTTTCCCTTGCTTAATAAAGGATCTCTTTGTGTTTTGTTTGTGCTTTAATATTGGTATTTGGGTATACATAATTCGAACTACAGAGGGGATCACCCTGCCCATGGGTTCCTTCAGTAGCATTGCTAGAGAAAATAATTCTTTTACTGGCTGGTTTTGCCAAACCACAAATTAACCCATTTGCTTAATCATTGTTTCCTAATTTCCTAAAGAAAGCAGTGGCCTTATGAAATTCTTCACAATTTCCATTTTTCATGTGTGTGCATCTTTGTGAGTGGGCTGTGTGTGTGTGCGCACGTACATGTGCACATGCACATTGTGCTCATCTGTAGACTTGAGAATTAGGTTGATGTCAGGAATCCTCCATCTTCCACTTTCCTTCAGTCAAACACAGAGCACAGCCAAATGGCTCATCCCACTTCCCATTTCCTCCTGGGAGAGCCTGTCCTGGCTTCTGAGGCTGGCATTACTGGCAGGCTGCTACCTTACCAGGCATTTACACATGGAAGCAAAGCACTTTAACCACTGAGCCATCTCCCTAAACAGGGTCTATTCATTTTAAATGCCAGTCTGTTACAAATATCCTTTATAAGAGGCGCAGCTCTGGGACAAAATTGAAGTCACCAGGGATCTCCAGTACATCTTCTGTGCGTGGCCAGGTTTGTCTTCAGACCTCGCAGATGGAAGCTGTATAAAGGGCTCTCTTTCTAACATTTTACCTTTGATTGGACAAACTAGTCGGAGCACTGCAAGTTTTAATTGATTTTTTTGTTTATATTTCACAGACAAAGAAGAAACTTAGAATTCTGTTATCTAAACAAATTAGCACAGACATCAGAGGCCCAGTCAGTTGCACTTTGACCTTTAGCCCTGCACTCAGGAGATAGAAGCAGGCAGATCTCCAAATTGAGGCCAGCCTGATCTACAAACTGAGGTCCAGGACAGCAGGTGCTACCCAGAGAAACACTGACTCAGAAAAAAAAAGGAAAGAAAAAAAAAGAAAAGAAATAGCTATCAGAGGGAATTAGTCCTTGTTGGACCAGAGAAAAATCATTTTTTAAATTTCTATCTATCCTGATGTATATGTGTGTATATATATATATAAACTATATATTAAACTATATATTAGATATATACACACATATATTACATATGTACATATATACATACATATATATTACATATATAATATATATACATATATACATATATAGTAAAACTTTGTTTCTCTGCGCCTGAATTCTTCCATTCAATAGAGGGTAGAGATCCTTGTTTCCTCAAAAGGTGTCAGTTGATTTACAGAAGAAGCATGTTCAGGCTCTCTCATGTGTCAACTGGCCATCTATATGGAGATCATTTTGCATCCAGGCTAGGAAGTTGCTGTCTAGGCTCTAGAATGAAAACTATCTAGGCGCACTTGGGCACACATAAGTTTCAGAAGTGTCCTTAATACATTTTATAATAATCAAGCACTGTTTTTGGAATAATGACAAGGTTGGGGAGGCGTTGATATTTCAAGTGCAATAGGACATTTACTGTGCAGGGATAAAATAATTAATTATAGCAAGGACCTTCACTACCGAAAGGCGCAAGTAGATAAAGAACACTAAACTTATCCTGGTCTGGAACTTGCTCAGGAAGCAGAATCCCAGAGACCTGAGTATCATACATTCAACTCTTCAAAATGAAAAATTCCTGATGTCAACCTCAGACTCAAGGTATATCAGAAAGAGAAACAAGTGACTTGGTGTGTAGGTGACAGAAGTCGTTCCCCAGCCAGTCCACAGGCTGGCACTATGGGAAGGTAAAAACAAGTCAGGAGATGCAGGAAGCTGAGTTCACGGAAACTTACTCCATTGTTCATTTTCTCACCTCACATCCTTCCTCTCAAAATAATTAAATCCTAATTAAGCTGGAAATAACTTTTGAGAAAAACAGATGCTGTAACTGTGGGAGAGAGGGAAGCTGTACTTCAGGGACTGAGGCCCTGCAGTGGCCTTCCTTCCCCCCTGACACTGTTACAACATGAAACCTTAAGTCTGCAGTACCTGATGGCAGCCAAGAGCCCCACAGATCCAGTCAGTACAAATAGGACCTGGCAAGTGTCCCCTTCCCAGAGCTGCTCCAGAGCCTGTCTGCACCCCAGAGGTCCAGGTGAGTACATGGAGGTAAGATCTTAGATGCCCTCAGCTGTGCCATGGAGAGAGTCATTAAAGCTGAAGTCTCTCTCTGACTAAGCCAGAGAGAGGTCGAGAGGTTCTGTGAGCCTTGGGTCCTCCACATTCATTCTGACCCTGAAAAAGTTGGTCCCTGGGTTCAGAAAGATCAAAAGAGACAAGTTCCTGGAGGTACAGAAATGGGACAGGAATGCTGAGTCATTGCCAGCCATCCTCAGGCTGGAGTCAGCACAGAGCTCTGGGCAGGTCTTGGTCTGAGGGTACCTCCTTACCTTTTTTAAAGGATTCAGGAAGATAAAGAAGATTTTCATAGTCTATCAAGCGTTGGAGACAAACCTGACACACTCCTATAAGACCAGCACTAGAGAGACTGAGGCATGATCATTGTTCAAGGCTAGCCTGGTTAGCACAGGGAGACTCTATCTCAAAAATGATGAAAAAAACAAAACAAAACACCATGTCACATTGTGACACCGACCATGTCACTGTGTTTGTAAATGTGTACTTTTCACTTCTGATGCATTTCCACTTTTGAAAAACAGGCTTGTTTTCTTTTACAATTACATTATAACTCCTAAGTTCATGATTTTTCTTTTATACCTATCCTTAAAGTCTCTCAATTACATCACATAATATTATACACACTTACCTTAACTATAGTCGTTGCATGCCTGGTGGATATAGAGAAGTATAAGCTACTAACTGTAATAGTGACTATTACTATTTGAGAATTCCTGCTATAAGGATCCAGGCAATGAACTAACACATCCTGAAACAGCTCATCTTAACTTTTTCCCAGTACTAGGCAGCAAACAGCAATCCTCTTTTTTGTTTTGTTTGCTTACTTGTTTGCTTACATGTATTTATAAAAACAAGATGAAAGGATATAGCCTGCCTAAGGCTCTTGGGGAGTCACACCATTCATGGTATCAACCATCTACCTAAAGACAAGTCTATCTATATTTTAAATTAATTTCCTGCAACAGTTCCCAAGATAATATGGAAGATGAGTCTCTGACAGTCGAATTCAGTAGAAGGAAATTACATATTGGAAGATCAGAGTGTTTTCTCAAACAGGATTTAAAGTTTGGAAAAAAAGAAAAACAAACATTAAATGAGCAGGAAAATATTAATATTTTCTATCAGAAGTTAGAGTGAATTATCACAGGGATTTTTGGCAGATTCTACTCTCTTATTAAAATGCTAAATATTTATACTAAATATATTAATGAGTGGCAATGTGCTTGGTATTGACGTTTAAGGCATACTTCATTATGTGCACATATGTAAGACAGTACTGTAATTTCTAGGGAGCATGGATACAAGTGATAATTACCTCATTGTTAGAGGAACACTTGAAAGGCAGTAAATGACATTTCTATGTCATGAGGCCACCTAGACCCAAATATAGCACCAAGACTAGGTCATGTGAATCACATTTTAGATCACCAAGACATAGACATTAAAAGTAATCATGTGAATTTAACAAGAAGTAGAACAGGGAACAGAGGCATTCCAACCACTCAGAGTACACACAAACCCATAGCGACCATGAAATATTCAGATGTCTCTTATTTTAGAAAAGGTGTCCAAAGCTTACCATAAATCTCTAATTAATGATAATGAAGCTCCTGTACATTAAGAATAACATCCTGCAGAAGTCTGAGTTCCGGAGTCAGCTCAGATTGATGTAGAACAAAGCAGCCTGACTGACAAACAGGTGGAAGAGAAACAGGAGGAGAAGCAGGCTGTTAAGCAAACTGATATAACTGCTGTTCACAAGGCCCCACAGAGGCAAATGTCACCGCGACCACTTATATGGAAGAGTCCCTGCTCACAACTGTGTGCCCCAGCCTACTGTGCTGCATGCAGCCATATTGAGAATCCTTAACTCATAAACTATACTCATTAAATGGCAGCAGCTAACACCTCATGAATCCCCTTCTCTCATCCCCCTCATCAGCAACAGTTGGTCCATGGCTGTTCCATGCTTCCTTAGGTGCTGCGAGGTCATTTCTTGGGGTCACAGATGCCCTCAATCTTCCACTGGGATCATAACTTTCTGCTAATCATCATCCAAGGAAGGGCCACAGGTTCCTCTAGACACCCTCTCAGGTTGTCTTTGAGGGGTCTTCAGTTCATGTCCCATCACTGAAATGGTAGTTCAGAACCATCTATAATGGGATCAGATGCCCTCTTCTTTCATGCCAACATATACAGAAGAACAGAGCACTCATATACATAAATAAATACATCTAAAGAAAAGATGTAGATATTGAAGATTTGAAGTCAAATGCAAATCTAGAAATGATTATACCAATCAAGATGCAAGTAGGAAAGAAATATCCAACAAAAGAGGAGATAGTATGAAAGGTATTACTAACTCTGTCAGGTGTTACAGGTGTTGAGCAGCAGGGTTTCCTGTGTCTGTGTGTGATGTGGGGAAGGAAGATAGGTTCAACATGAGCCTCAGTCTTTGGGAATTGAGTGGGGAAATATGATGAAATAAAATGAGAAAGAGAGGAGAAATTTTGGTTGGGGAAACTTGGAGTTCAATTCAACTATACTGAAAGTTAACAAGGACAATGAATATACACACACAGACACACACACAAATTTGAACTAGTACAATGCTAAAAAATAAAAATCTTCTTTAAATTTTTAGATTTGAACAGCTATTAATAAACTTGCCTGTCAGAGCACACACAATATCCCAGAGTCTGCAGGGAAAGGAAGAGTTTCAGAGACCACATCTGCAACATTATATATGTCCATGGCTGCTTCATGAATTCCAGAAAATGCTATTATGCAAAATGTATTTTTCAGATCCATGTCTGGCATTACTAATACTTTCTTGAAAAAGTGTTTGCATCCTCAAAACAAGTTTTTCTACCTAGGAAGTAAAAATGATTTTGCAGTTTATTAAGGAAACAATTTTTCTCTTAATGTCTGTGGTTGGCACTCTGGGGAACATGTCTGTTTCTGTGAATTATATGTTCAGTTGGTGGGGAAGCCCTGAGAAGAATCCCATACACCTTATTCTCACTCACTTGACTTTTACAAACATCATACTTCTGATTGCAAAAGGATTGCAAAAGACAATAACAGTTTTTGGTTTGAGAAACTTCCTAGATGACATAGGCTGTAAGATCATTGTTTACCTGGAGAGGTTAGCTCGGGGCCTCTCCATCTGCACCAGCAGTCTCCTCACTGTGGTCCAGGCCATCATCATCAGTCCCAGAGCATCTGGGTGGAGGAGGCTCAGGCCAAAGTCTGCATGGCACATCCTTCCACTCTTCTCATTCTTTTGGATACTCAATGCATTAATAAGTATGAACCTAATCTATTCAATCAAAAGTATAAGCCTGAATATATCACAGCTTAGGAATGGCAACAACTATTGTTATCTTACACTAGAAAGTCAGGAAATAAAATGGGTTGTTCTCCCTCTCATGGTCCTGAGAGATGCAGTGTTTCAGGGTGCCATGGGAGGCGCCAGTGGCTACATGGTATTTCTTCTCCACAAGCACCACCAGCATGTCCTCTACCTTCAGAACTCCAAGCTTCTCTACAGAACTCCCCCTGAGCTGAGAGCTGCTCAAAGTGTCCTCCTTCTGATGCTC
Organism: Montemys delectorum; assembly: GCA_019843815.1. Taxonomy (NCBI): domain Eukaryota; kingdom Metazoa; phylum Chordata; class Mammalia; order Rodentia; family Muridae; genus Montemys; species Montemys delectorum. The sequence goes on along the minus strand of JADRCD010175075.1, from coordinate 4,420 downwards.
TGTTTTGTTTTCTTCTACTGGACAGATTGTGCCTTTTCGCTCATTATAAGCATCTCTTCAGGGGACTATTTGTTGATGGTAAGTATTCATGAATTTGTGACCCTTGTTTATGCAATTTTCAGCCCCCTTGTGCTGATTCACAGGAATGGGCTTTTGATGGAATGTGGGAGACATTGAGAAACTGTCTCTCTCCTCTATCTTTTCAATAAGCGAGAAAAAACTCTCAGTTCTACTATGTGTGGGTAAGAAAAATAATCCCTCACTGCAGCTTAATTGTGTGTTTATTCTTAGAGAATAATCTTGGTGACTTACAGCCTTGAGCTAAGAGAACATTGCTAACTACAGATGTTCTTTTGAAGGGACCTAACAACTTTTTATATTTGCACATATTTATTGTTTATGAAGAGTTTGTCTGTACTTATGACTGTTTAGCATGTGCATGCTTGTGGCCTGTGAATGATGAAAGAGATCATCAAATACTCTGTTACTGACTGGAGTTAGATAGAGGGTTTTGAACCAAAATATGATTCCTAGAAATTGAATCTTGGACCACTAAAAGCCAGACAGTGCTCTTAATGTCACTCCAGCTCAAGAAATAAGCTTTAATTGCGATCTGTAAGACTAGTTTTATTACTACCATGACTGGAAGCATGCAAATGGATTTGGTTAATTTTTCAAAATTCCTAGTGGTTTGATCATGGTATTCCAAGAATTCTTTACTTGTACTCACACTGTCCTTGCTAAAAGTTAGCACCACGAGTCTGTTTTTATTCTGTAAGAATCCATCTATAGAAAGGGCTTTATAGAATTGAGAAAGAATGATATGTACTATGCAGTTAGTCAACAGAAGCCCAGTGTATCAGTTACAGAACTTAAATGCCCTGAAACATTTCATTGGTGTTATATATTTGAAGTTTATCTGTAGAAATAAAGACTGCAGATATGGGATAAACCAGATAACAAGCGCACAGTAAAGCTTCATTTTATATCTGTCTGTAGTTCCTAGGTTGATTTTAAGATGTGTGTTTGTCTTTGTCATAACGAATCACTGAGTGTGACTGAAGCCGAGCAAGGCTCGTTTGCAGCTGCCCTTTGTTACTGCCCTGTGCTCTGCATGACACCGTGTAGCTCATTATCACCAAAGAGCAGTGACAGAACCTGACTCTACATTCAGTTCTCTTTTTACTCTGTAAGAATCCATCTATAGAAAGGTCTTTATAGAATTGAGAAAGAATGATATGTACTATGCATTTAGTCAACAGAAGCCCAATGTATCAGTCACAGAACTTAAATGCCCTGTTCAGTTCAATGAAGGATTCATTGCTTAATTTCTTATATCGCATCCAAACAGTAAGATTTTGACATAATTCTAAGAATCTTATGAATATATTATGAAGGCTACTTATTGATATAATCACTGAACATGAAATTGTTGAATTGTTAGATATAGGTTTATACAATTACAAAAAAAAAAAAAAAAAAAAAAAAAAAGATGTCATACCTGACTGAAACTGAAACTCTTATTACATTTTGATTACATCATGAATCTATTTTACAATGATTAATAGGTACTTATTTTTGAATGGTTGCACTGTATATACAGATTATTATTTAAGTGGTATATATTGTATTGTGCTTTAAGTTCCTAATTAGCTTGTTTTTTCCAATATGAAGATTTAATTTTATTTATGAGTATGTGTCTGTGTGAATGTATGCAACATTTATACAGGCGCCCACACAAGCCTGAAGAGAATTTTAGGTGCCAAGGAGCTAGAGCTACAAGCTGTCATGAGTCCTATGATGTAGGGGTTGGGTAAAGAAGCCAAGGAGCAGGTCTTTTTTTTCTTTTTTTTTAGATGTTTTCTTTATTCACAATATCTCCTTTCCCAGGTTCCCCTCCAAAAGAAAAAAAGAAAAAGAAAAGAAAAGAAGAAAAAATAAAATAAAATAAAATAAAATAAAAAACCAAAAACTAAAACAATCCCCTGTTCCCTCTCCCTTCCCCCTGCTCCCCACCCCCTCCTGCTTATTAGCCCTGGCATTCCCCTACACTGGGACATAGAACCTTCACAGGGTCAAGGTCCTCTCCTCCCATTGATGATCGACTTTGCAATCCTCTACTATACACATGCTGCCAGAACAATCATTCCCACCATGACTTGGTCATCCTCTGCTATACACATGCTGCTGGAGCCATGAGTCCCACCATGTGTATTCTTTGGTTGGAGTTTTAGTCCCTGGGAGCTCTAAGGGTACTAGTTAGTTCATATTGTTGTTCGTCCTAAGGGGCTGCAAACCCTTCAGCATCTTGGGTCCTTTCTCTAGCTCCTTCATTGGGGACCCTGTACTCAGTCCAATGGATGGCTGTGAGCCTCTACTTCTGTATTAGTTGGGTACTGTCAGAGCCTCTCAGGAGACAGCTATATCAGGCTCCTGTCAGCCAGCACTTTCTGGCATCCATAATAGTGTCTAGATTTGATGATTGAATATGGGAAGGATTCCCAGCTGGAGCAGTCTCTGAATTGTCCATCCTTTAGTCTCCGCTCCATAGTTAGCCTCTACAACTCCTTCCATGGGTATTTTGTTCCCCCTTCTAAGAAGGAACGAAGTATCCTCACTTTGGGCTCCCTTCTTCTTGAGTTTCTTATAGTTTGTGGTTTGTACTTTGTGTATTCCGATATTCTAGGCTAATATCCATTTATCAGAGAATGGAGCAGGTCTTTTCACCATACCTCCAGCTCACCTGAGTAAGTGTGACTTGTCTGTAGGTAACAGCCATTGCTCGTGTGATTCTCATAGCTCTTATGTTAAAGCCCTTTTCTAAGTGTCTGACATAAAGGACCAGACAAATTAACACCTTCTAAGTCAGTCTGTGCAATTTGACTCAGAAGGAAGTGATGTAAGAACATGGAGGAGTGAAGAAGCATGTGTTTAATCTGAGTGATGGAGAGGTTGTTCAACATGAAGAACAGACAGGGGCTGGAGATGTGGTTCAGTGAGTAAAAGCACCTGTTGATATCCAAACAGCCTGATCTGTCTCTGAAGAAGAAAACTGACTTCCACGTGCTGTCCTCTGACCTCCACAGGCATGCTGAGATGCACACATGGACACACACAGGAACATACAAAATAAACTTTAAATTTATTTAAAAATTAAAAAAACGATAGGCAGAAATGTGTAATTGTTGATAGAACTTGACTTAGAGTCTGAGAGACAGAGTGGCTATTTTTTTTAACTTTTATTGCATTATGATGAGAAAAGTTACATGATTTCAATTTATCTGAATTTGTTAACATTTAAAAACATATTTTAAGCAAATAGAATTAAATCACATTCTTGTTTCCCTTTGTAACCCAAATCCTCCCAGAGATTCCCTCTTGAATACCTACAATGTCTTTTTTTGTAATATTCCTTAAAATTTATAAAATATTATAACAATAAAAGAGTATTATAAAAGTTGTTTGATGTAAAAGAACAATCAATTTAACAGTCTTATGTAGATGCTTGTCTACAGCAATAGTGAAAATACATACATTTTTCTCAATATAAATTTTAAATAACTCCAAACATATTAACTGTATATTTCAAAATAATACATCACTACTAGTATTTTCTTAAATGAACATAAATATATAAAGGCTTTTTGTTTCTTTGTTTGTTTTGTATTTAGTAGAGTTTAAAATCTTGGCTCTTATGTGGTACAGCCCAAAATAAGAACAATTTTTAGACATTGGATTTCATTGTAATAAGGCTGTACTTCAATGACCCTCAAATCACCAAAGGATTTTACCTCCATAGTAGCTAAGCTGAGATTTGACAGTTCTGCTACGCCAAGGAATAAATTATAGGCACGATTTTTAGATACAGACTTCCTGCTATGGTCAAAACTATTTGACTTGAGTGAGTGACTTTATTCTCAGCCCACAGAAAACAGGTTACATTCGTTTAAGAAATGGTGTGTGTATTAAGATAGTCTATCCATAAAGTCATTCACCAATTGTTTCAATGAACAATGGTTTTGTTTGGAGGGTGGCACAGATATTAGGTGAGGGTAAGAATCTGGTTCATTGGCTGTGATAATTTGGAAAAGCATTCATCTCAGAGAAAGAGTAACTTGTAAAGTCCTCTTCTTCAAACTTGATACAAGAGCTACAAATGTCAAACAAAACATTCAGTCTCATTCTTTGTTGTTCTCTTTCCTACAAGCCACCTCCCAAGTTAATTGTCTATGTCTACCTTGGGTATATAAATACTTTTGAAATATATAAGCTGTTCTGAAAACCATACTATAGTGTAAAAACATGAAATAAATAATCCTACTAATAGAGAGGCTGAGATAGGAGAAGCAAGATTTCAAGACCTTTATGTTGTACACAGCAAGACACTGTCACAAACAAGCTGAAAGTGTAAATAGATTGT
>JADRCD010175074.1:0-19069 GCA_019843815.1 Montemys delectorum | reverse complement strand
GTGTGTGTGTGTGTGTGTGTGTGTGTGTGTGTGTGTGTGTGTGTGTGAGAGAGAGAGAGAGAGAGAGAGAGAGAGAGAGACAGACAGACAAACAGACAGACAGACAGACAGACAGAGAGACAGAGAGACACACAGAGACAGACAGGCACAGAGAGACAGGGACACAGAGAGATGGAGAATGCTGGACAGAGACAGAGAGAGACAGGGAGATAGTGAGACAGAAAGAGATTTAGAGAAAAAGTCTCTGTGTCTGTATGTCTCTGTGTTTCAATGTGGATGTGTGTATGCCACATTTCAAATGAGGAGACTTCCACCATCTTTGAAACATCATTACTCTATGCAGTTTTCTAGATAGCTGACAATTGAGGTTTGCCTATCCATCCCATCTGCCTGGAGAAATGTTAGGTTACAAAAGCCTATTCTAATGACCACAATTTGGTTAGTTACAGGGATTAAAATTCATGTCCTCACAGTTTTGCTACAACAGTTTACCAATTGAGTGGTGTCTGCAGCCCTGTATTAATTTTTAATTCGTATCCATGTCTAAAATTTTGCATTTCCTCAATGCTATATCTTTAAATACATTCTATATATTTCTAAGGACATAAATCCTATCCATTAATTCTGAATAATGTTATTATATTTATAATTCCAATGCTGACCATATAGTATTTATTATCTAGTCAATTGGTATGCTATCTCCTAGGGAAGAATATTTCTCCCACTCTCAGCATTCTTTATTTGATTGTACTTATTAGCCTTGGATTGAGATCTCATGAACTTTCCCCTGTCACAGTTAGCATGTCTATTTGTGTCATCATACATTAGGTCATGTTTAGGCAGTCATGAGGTTTATGTTCTGGTCTGAAGCTAGCACTTTAAAAAATTTTCAGTCCTAAATTATCTTTCATATATTGCTCACAAACATATTTTAGCTCCACAAATAATATATAATCCCTTTTCTTTATATTTAATTTGGGGAACACTATGCTTGCTATAATGCACTGTGATCACATTCATCCCTAGTGCACACTCATCCTCCTTTTCTGCCTGAGCACTGAATCTTCCAACATTGTTTCCCTCTCACACTACCACCTGATTCATCATTCAGAGTCATCCCTCACTCATCTCCATCTTACTCCCACCTTTTACATCTTTTTGAGTACTTTCCTAACTCTTTTATTAGCCTCAATAAATTTTCTTAATCTTCATAAGTCAAATATTTTAAAATCTATTCAGTTCTGTTTGAAATTTGAGTTGTTCTTCCTTAAGAACCATCTGTGAAATCCATTGCAATATTTTTATAAATTTTCATTTTGATTTTGCAGTGGATAATTAGGTTTATATTGTAAAAAAAAATTTACTACTGAAATCAAGGGAGGAAATTTCAATTTTTCTCTGCAAAACACTCAATGTGTCTACTTTTTTGAACATACTATCTCTAAATACTGGTTTCCTAAAATAAATTACTTCATTGTTTTCCTAGGAATTGTTAGTAGTTTAATTTTTTTAAAAATAACTTAATTATCATTTTTCTTTTTAAACAATATTTCACATTTTTCACTAATTTATTACCACTCTTTTAAAAAAACTTTATGGGTGTCTGTGTGTATGTGTGAATGTGTTTGCAAATTAGTGTGCTTGTGAATCCATATAGGTAAATGTGTTTATATGTGAGAATTCATCTTGTGTTGACCTGTATTTGTGGCATGTTATTATATGTGAAAATGAATGGGAGTGGGAGCATATTTGAATACGAATGTGTATGAATATGAATTCTGTGCCAGTGTATGTCTGAGAATGTATAAAAGTGTGAGTGTGTTTGTGTCTGTGTGTTTATGTGTATGCAATGTCTGTCCATGTAGATATCATTGTATGTGGAGTTCAGAGGAGAATTATTACTGTTGTTATTCACTTCTCATCTTATTTGATGCAGAGATTTTTGTGCTTTTCACATTTATACATAGAATGTAGAGAGGCCAGTGAACTTTTTTTAAAAAAGACTAAAAATTTATTAATATGTGCACAGGATTGATGTTTCAGAAACAAGTAGAAAGATCATGGTTCAATGCTACATGGTTCCACTGTGAACCTGTTTTGTTGGATAGCCTGGGACTATGTTTACCTTCCTATGAAAGCTGAGTATGAGTTCTTTTAAGAAATATTGCTAACTTTTTATTTTATGTGTGGTTATATATTAACACAGTTATAATGTTCTTCAGTTTGATTTCATTAAAATATTTTAACCTTGGCTTTCTACACTCTCTTCCAAATATCCTACTCTCAGAGGTTGAAATTCTGGGGGAGTGGGACTCACTTTACTTTGAATGAGGATCTTAGAGATAGGCCAAGATTCAGTGAATGGTTCTATCCAACTACATAGTGGCTGCACTAAATGAACTTAGTCTTTTATATAGGTGGTCTTGAAATGAGGAGAAGTTGTGGTAGATGGCCTGCTGAAAGTCTGAAGGTTGCATTTATCAAAGTCTACTGCATTCATGTGTTAAATTATTCCCAACTTAAAGAAACCAAAAAACCATGTTAAACTTGAGATATACTTACATGACCGCACATGGATATTTCACATTTAACAATTATGCCTATTTGTGGGAACAAAAAATTGTGCAGTCAACAGTAATACTAACTTACCTTTTCTTTCCCCTCTAGTTGGTATTCATCATCCATGTGGCTACACTAAATTATCTGCATTCAAGTATATAATTGGATTTGCCTATATTTGAATGCTCCTTCACATAAAATACTCATGTAGAAAGAAGGAACATCATTTTAGAAAATGTCACCCCTAGATTGGCCTGTGTACATGATTGTGATTCGGTTTGATTTTTTTTTGATTAATTATTGTTGAGGAATTGCTGAGGGCACTGTGTGCTGTGCAGCTCCTAGGCTTCTAGTCTGGATACAATATGAAACAGGTTGAGGAAGTCATGGGGAACCAGCCATGTACGCTGCATTCCCCATGCCCTTTGTGCTAGTTACTGTCTGGATTTTCCTCAGATATGTCATGTGACCTGTGCATTGTAAGCTGAAGTAACTACTTCCCTCCTCTGCTTCCTTTTCATCATGTGTCCATCATAGTAATAGAAAAGTAACAAAGACCTTATCCTTACACATTTATACCCTCCCCTTTCACCCTATGCTCAGGTCTTCTGTTTTTCTACTTCATTTATGCCATGCTATACACATGGTACTTTCACAGGTAGATAGGATTATGCATATTGTGTACACATATATGATCTACTTGGTTGAGAAAGTATAATACTTGTCTTTGGGAATCTATAATTATCTCCTTTGCTTGTCTGCCAGTTAAACTACATTTTCTTTTTTTAGGATTTTTTAATTAGATATTTTCTTTATTTACATTTCAAATGTTATCCCCTCTCCTGGTTTCCCCTCTAAAAAAAAACCCTATTCCCTTCCACCTCACCCTGCTCACCAACCCAAATTCTCCAGGTTCCTGTCCCTGGCATTCTCCTACACTGGGTCATAGAGTCTTAACAGGACCAAGAGACTCTCCTCCCATTGATGACACACTAGGCCATTTTCTGCTACATATGCAGCTGGAGCCATGAGTCCTACTATGTGTACCCTTTAGTTGATGGTTTAGTCCTTTGGAGCTCTGGGGGTACTATTTAGTTCATATGAACATAGTGGTGCATGTGTCCTTATTAAATGTTGGAGCATCTTCTGGGTATATGACCAATAGTGGTATAGCTGGGTCCTCAGGTAGTACTATATCCAATTTTCTAAGGAACCATCAAACAGATTTCCAGAATTGTACCAGGTTGCAATTCTACCAGCAATGAAGAAGTGTTCTCTTTCTCCACAAGCTCACCAGTATGTGCTATCACATGAGTTTTTGATCTTAGCCATTTTGAGTAGTGTGAGGATGAATTTTAGGGATTTTTTTTATTTGTATTTCCCTGATGACTAAGGAAGTCAAACATTTCCTTAGGTGCTTCACAGCCATTCGGTATTCCTCAGTTGAGAATTCTTTGTTTAGCCCTGTACCCCATTTTTAAATAGGGTTATTTGGTTCTCTGGAGTCTAACTTCTGGAGTTCTTTGTATATATTGGATATTAGCCCTGTATTGGATGTAGGATTGGTTAAGATCTTTTTCCGATCTGTTGGTTTCCTTTTTGTCTTATTGACAGTGTCCTTTGCCTAACAGAGCTTTGCAATTTTATGAGGTCCCATTTGTGGATTCTTGATTTTAGAGAACAAGCCATTGGTGTTCTGTTCAGGAATTCTTCCTCTTTGCACATGTATTCAAGGCTCTTCCCCAATTTCTCCTCTATAAGTTTCAGTGTATCTGGTTTATGTGGAGGTCATTGATCCACTTGGACCTGAGCTTTGTACAAGGAGATAAGAATGGATTGATTTGTATTCCTCTACATGCTAAACACCAGTTGAGCCAGCACCATGTGTTGAAAATCCTGTCTTTTTCCACTGGATGGTTTTAGCTCCTTTGTCAGAGATCAAGTGACCATAGATGTGTGGGTTCATTCCTGGGTCTTTAATTCTATTCCATTGATCTATCTGCCTGTCACTGTACCAATACAATGTAGTTTTTATCATAATTGCTCTGTAGTACAGATTGAGGTCCAGGATGGTAATTCCCACAGAAATTCTTTTATTGTTGAGAATATCTTTCTCTATCCTAGATATTTTTTTATTCAAGATAAATTTCCAAATTGCTCTGAACTCTGTGAAGAATTGAGTAGGAATTTTGATGGGGATTGTATTGAATCTGTAGATTACTTTCAGCAAGATGACCATTTTTACTATAATAATCCTCCCAATCCATGCGCATGGGAGATTTTTCCATCTTCTGAGATCTTCTTCAACTTCCTTCTTCAGAGACTTGAAGTTCTTGTCATACAGATCTTTCACTTGTTTAGTAAGAGTCAAACCAAGGTATTTTATATTATTTGTGACTATTGTGAAGGGTGTTGTTTCCCTAATTTCTTTCTCAGCCTATTTATCTTTTGTGTAATACAAGGCCACTGACATGCTTCAGCTAATTTTATATCCAGTATACTATCATATCATCAACAAATAGTGATAATCTGACTTCTTCCTTTCCAATTTGTATCCCTTTGATCTCCTTTTGTTGTCTAATTGCTCTGGCTAGCACTTTAAGTACAAAATTGAATAGATAGGGAGAGATTGGGCAGCCTTGTCTAGTCCCTGATTTTAGTGGGATTGCTTCAAGTTTCTCTCCATTTACTTTGATGTTGGCTACTGGTTTGCTGTACATTGATTTTACTATGTTTAGCTATAGACATTGAATTCCTGATCTTTCCAAGACTTTTATCATGAAGGGGTGTTGGATTTTGTCAAATGCTTTCTCAACATCTAATGAAATGATCCTATGGTTTTTTACTTTAAGTTTGTTTATATAGTCAATTATGTTGATGGATTTCCATATATTGAACCATCCCTGCATCCCTGGGATGAAACCTACTTTGTCATGGTGGATTATCATTTTGATGTGTTCTTTGATTCTGCTTGCAAGAATTTTATTTTGTATTTTTGCATCGATATTTATAAGAGAACTTGGTCTAAAGTTCTCTTTCTTTGTTTGGTATTTGTGTGGTTTAGGTATCAGAGTAATTGTGGCTTCATAGAATGAATTGGGTAGACTATCTTCTGTTTCTATTTTATAGAATAGTTTGAGGGATATTGGTATTAGGTCTTCTTTGAATGTCTGATAAAATTCTGCACTACAACCATCTGGTCCTGGACTTTCTTTGGTTGGGAGACTATCTAATGATTATTTCTATTTCACTAGGTGATATGGGACATTTTAGATTGTTTATCTGATCTTGATTTAATTTGGCACCTGTTATCTTTCTAGAAAGTTGTCCATTTCATCCAGGTTTTGTAGGTTTGTTAAGTATAGGCTTTTGTAGTAGGATCTGGTGATTTTTTTTTTTTTTGGATTTCCTCATTTTCTGTTGTTATGTCTCCCTTTTTATTTCTGATCTTGTTAATTAGGATACTGTCTCTGTGCCCTCCAGTTAGTCTGGCTAAGAGTTTATCTACTTTGTTGATTTTCTCAAAGAACCAGCTTGTGGTTCGGTTGCTTCCTTGTATAGTTCTTTTTGTTTCCACTTGGTTCATTTCAGCCCAGAGTTTGATTATATCCTGACATCTACTCCTCTTGGTTGAATTTGAAAGGTCTGTTCTCAACCTTTCAGATGTGCTATTAAACTGCTGATGTATGCTCTCTCCAGTTTCTTTTTGGAGAAACTCAGAGCTATGAGTTTTCTCTTAGGATTGCTTTCATTGTATCCCATAAGATTGTGTATGACCTGGCTTCGTTTTCATTAACCACTAAAATTCTTTAATTATTTTCTTTATTTCTTCCTTGACCAGGTTATCATTGAGTAGAGTGTTGTTCAGCTTCAACGTGTATATGGGCTTTCTATTGTTTATGTTGTTATTGAGGAGTAGCCTTATTCCATGGTGACCTGATAGCATGAATGGAATTATTTCAATCTTCTTGTATCTGTTGAGGCCTCTTTTGTGACCCATTATATCGTCAATTTTGGAGAAAGTAACATGAGGTGCTGAGAAGAAAGTATATCCTTTTTTAGGATAAAAAAATTCTATAGATCTGTTAAATCCATTTATTTCATAACTTATGTTAATTTCACTGCATGTCTATTTAGTTTCTGCTTCGATGAACTGTCCATTGCAGAGAGTTGGGTGTTGAACTCTCCCATTATTATTGTGTGTGGTGCAATATATGTTTGAGCTTTAGTAAAGTTTCTTTTATGAATGTGGATGCCCTTGCATTTGGAGTTTAGAAGTTCAGATTGAGAGTTCATCTTGGTAGATTTTTCCTTTGATGAGTATGAAGTGTCCTTCATTATCTTTTTTTTTTTTTTTTGACAACTTTAGTTTGAAAGTCGATTTTATTCGATATGAGAATGGCTACTCCAAATTGTTTCTTGGGACAATTTGGTTGGAAAATTATTTTCCAACTTTTTACTCTGAGGTAGTTTTGGTCTTTGTGTTGGAGTTTTCCATTTATTATCCTTTGAAGGGCTGGATTTAAGGAAAGATATTGTGTAAATTTGGTTTTTTCATGGAATACTTTGGTTTCTCCATCTATGGTAATTGGGAGTTTTGCTGGGTATAGTAGCCTGGGCTGGCATTTTTGTTCTCTTAGGGTCTATATGACATCTGCCCAAGATTTTCTGGCTTTCATAATCTCTGGAGAGAAATGTGGTATGATTCTGACAGGTCTGCCTGTTACTTGACTTTTATCCTTTACTGCTTTTAATATTCTCTTTCTTTTGTGCATTTGGTATTTCGATTATTATGTGATGGAAGGAATTTCTACTCTGGTCCAAACTATTTAGAGTTCTTTAGGCTTCTTGTGTGTTCATGGGCATCTCTTTCTTTAGGCTAGAGAAATTTTTTTCTATAATTTTGTTAAAGTTTTTTACTGACCCTTTAAGTTGGAAATCCTTATGATCCTTAATTTGGTCTTCTCATTGTGTCCTGGATTTCCTGGATGTTTTGGGTTAGGATCTTTTTGCATTTTGTGTTTTCTTTGACTGTTGTATTAAAGTTTTCTATGGTATCTTCTGCACTTGAGATTCTCTCTTCTATCTCTTGTATTCTGTTGGTGATGTTTACATCTATGGCTCCTGACTTCTTTCCTAGATTTTCTATGCCCAGAATTGTCTCTCTTTGTGATTTCTTTCTTGTTTCTACTTCCATTTTTAGATCCTGCATAGTTTTGTCTAATTTCTTAACCTATTTGATTGTGTTTTCTAGTAATGCTTTAAGGGATTTTTGTGTTTCCTCTTTAAGGACTTCTACCTGTTTATCTGTATTCTCCTGTAATTCTTTTTTTGTTAATTTTTATTTTGGATTTTTATTTATATTTGATATAGTTCACCTCTTTTTTATCCAATTATATTCTTTTTATTTATTCATTTTTATTAATTTAAGTTTTATTGCATTACAGTGAGAAAAGATACATAATTTCAGTTTATCTGAATTTTTAACATTTAAAAACATGTTGTAAGTAAATAGAACTACATCACATTCTTCTTTCACTTTTGTACCTCCTCTCCTCCCAGCGACCCCCTTTCAATACCTGCAATGCCTTTCATTTTTTTATTTTGTCATATTCTTTAAAATTTATAAAATATTGTAACAATAAAAATGAGTATTATAAAAAATACTTGATATAGAACAACAATCAATTAAACAGTATTATGTAAATGATTGTCTACAGCAACACTGAAAATACATACATTTTTCTCTCAATATAAATTTTAAGTAACACAAAACATATTAACTGTATTTTTAAAATAATACATTACTACTAGTTTTTTTTTAAAATGAACATAAATAGAAAAAGTCTTTTTGTTTGTTTGTTTTGTTTTGTTTTGTTTTGTTTTGTTTTTAGTAGAGCTTAAAATATTGGCTCTTACTGTGGTCCAAGCCCAAAATAAGGACAATTTTTAGACATTGGAGTTCATTGTAATAAGGCTGTAAATCAATGACCCTCACATCAGCAAAGGATTTTACCTCCATAGTAGCTAAGCTAAGAATGTACAGTTCTGCTGTACCAAGGAATGAATTGTAGGCACAATTTTTGAATACAGATTTTCTGTTATGGTCAAAGCTATTTGACTTAAGTGATGGTCTTCATTCTCAGCCCACAGAGAACAGGTTTCATTCATTTAAGAAATGATGTGTGTATTAATATGATTTATACCTGAAGTCATTCACCAACTGTTTCAATAAACAATGGTTCTGCTTGGAGGGTGGCACAGATATTAGGTGAAGGTAAGATTCTGATTCATTGAAAAGCATTCATCTCAGAGAAAGAGTAACTTATAAAGTCCTCTTCTTAAAACTTGATACAATAATTACAAACATCAAGCAAAACATTCAGTTTCAGTCTTTGTTGTTCTCTTACAAGCCACATCCCAAGCTAATTGCCTATATTTCTTTTGACTGTATAAATGCTTTTGAAATAGGTAAGCTGTTATGAAAACCATAGTGTAGTGGAAAAACACCAAGTAAGCAATCGTTCTAATAGAAAGGCTGAGATATGAGAGGCATGATTGCAAAACCATTATGTGATACACAGCAAGACATTATCAGGAACAAATAAGAAGAAAATGTATATGGATTGTACTATATTGGACCTATTTCTCCAATTACAAAATTAGAGAGACCACTGGATGACAATCAACAAAGTTCTAATTCCTAATACTTTTCAATTTCAATTGATTAGGATATATTGGAAATACTAATTTTCGTATTAAGAGATATAAAGAAAAAGTGATTCCTGTTATTAATTTCCTGTTATTTTTGTTGTTAGAGATGGAATTAAGTTTATGTGGGTTTCTTGAAAGATTACTTTCTTGCTTTTTCTAGGGTGTAGTTTTGCTACTTATGTTGGTGTTTTCCATCTATTTTCCTTTGTAATGTTGGATTTGTTGAAAGATATTGTGTAAATTTTGTTTTGTCATGGAATATCTTGTTTTCGCCATCTATGGTAATTGAGAGTTTTGGTGGGTATAGTAGCCTGGGTTGGCATTTGTGTTCTCTTAGGGTATGTATGACACCTGCCCAGGAACTTCTAGCTTTCATAGTCTCTGGTGAGAAGTCTGTTGTTATTCTGATAGGTCTACCTTTATGTGTTACTTGACCCTTTTCCCTTACTGCTTTTAAAATTCTTTCTTTGTTTAGTGCATTTGGTGTTTTGATTATGTGACAGGAGGAATTTCTTTTCTAGTCTAGTCTATTGGGAGTTCTGTAGGCTTCTTGTATGGTCATCTCTTTCTTTATTTCAGGAAAGTTCTCTTTTATAATTTTGTTGAAAATATATACTGGCACTCTAAACCTATTATCCTTAGGTTTGCTCTTCTCATTATGTCTTGGATTTCCTGGATATTTTGGGTTCAGATCTTTTTGCTTTTTGCATTTACTTTGACTGTTGTGTCAATATTTGCTATGGTATTTTCTGCATCTGAGATTCTCTCTTCTATCTCTTGTATTTTTTTGATGATGCTTGCATTTATGTCTCCTGATCTCTTTCCTAGGTTTTATAATTCCAGGGTTGTCTCCCTTTGTGATTTCTTTATTGTTTCTAGTTCCATTTTTAGATCCTGGATAGTTTTGTTCATTTCCTTCACCAATTTGATTGTGTTTTCCTATAGTTCTTTAAGGGATTTTTGTGTTCCTTTTCAAGGGCTTCTAATTGGTTACCTGTGTTCTCCTACATTTCATTGAGGGAGTTATTTATGTCCTTCTTATGTCTTATGTATCATCAGCATGAGAAGTGATTTTAGATCTGAATCTTGCTTTTCTGGTGTGATGGTGTGTCCAGGACTTACTATGTTAGGAGAATTGGGTTCTGATGATGTCAAGTAACCTTGGTTTCTATTGCTTATTTTCTTATTCTTGCCTTCTGCCATCTGACTTTTTCTAGTGCTACCTGCCCTGGCTTAATCTGATTGGGGCCTGTCCTTCATGTGATCCTGGTTGTGTCAGAACTCCTCAGAGTCATGCTGTCTCTGTGATCCTGTGATTCTGGAATCCTGTGATCCTGTGCCCCTTAAAGTGCCTGGGAGTAGGGCTTTCTCTGAGTACTATGGGACTTGCTGCAGAGTTTGTGCCCAAGGTCTGCTCAGGGCACCAGCCCAGACAGACTGGAAGGAACCTGAGCCATTGGGCTGGTGGAGTTCCTGTGTTCCTGGGTCTCACTGGTCCCAGTTACTCCCGATTTTGGGACACATGTTGTGTCCTTCTCACCACTGATCCTAGGATCCTGGGCATGTTAGAGAGCCTTGGATTGGAGCTACCTCTGGGGGTTGTGTTGTAATTCTTTAAGGGATTTTTTTTATTTACTCTTTAAGGGTTTGTACCTTTTTACTTATGTTCTCCTTTATTTCTTTGAGTGAGTTAGTTATGTCCTTCTTTAAACCCTCTATGAGCATCATGATATATGATTCTAAACCTGATCCTTGGGGCATCCAAGACTTGTTGTGGTGGGAGTACTAGATTCTGATGATGCTAAGTAGTCTTGGTTTCTGTTGGTAAGATTCTTGCATTTACATTTCACCATCTGGTAATCTCTGGTGTTAAATGTTCTGGCTGTCTCTGGCTGGAGCTTGTTTCTCCTGTGGGTCTATAAGCCTGTGTCAGCACTCTTGGGAGACCAGCTCTCTCCTGGCAAGACTTGTGCACAAAGGGCTATGGAACAGCCATACCTCCTGGCTGGTCCTGCCTTAGACAGTCAGCATAGAGAGAATTAAACTACACTGTCCACAGGAATCAAATCAGGAAACTTAATTCACTGGACCCCCCCCCTTTTTTTTCTTTTTACAACCAATTTATGTTGTTTTAATTTGAAGTTTTTCGTTTCTCTTTAAAACTATTTTATCTTGCTTTATGTGTAGAAACATTTTTTCAACATGAATATGTATTTATAGTATGGTAACTGTGTACACCATTTTATATTTATAATGTTAGGATAACTGTACAGGAATTTTGACCCAGGTCCTAAAAAAAGTAACCAGTGATGTTCACTGCCACATCATCTCTGTAACCACAATATAAACTTTTCATTTTCTAGGGTTTTAATGTTTGTTTTCCTTGTAATATAATTTTGTGCATGAAAAATCGTGAGGATAGAGTAAAACAGTATGAATTCTATTACTGGAAATTTACAGTATTTATATTCATTTCACTGATTCCATCATTGTCTGAAACAGTAGACTTCTGAAACAGTGAAACATGGTGTAGGCACAGACATGTTTGGAAAGTCTGGGGACATTGGGAATCCCACATTCAGAA
This sequence comes from Montemys delectorum, assembly GCA_019843815.1. Lineage (NCBI taxonomy): Eukaryota > Metazoa > Chordata > Mammalia > Rodentia > Muridae > Montemys > Montemys delectorum. The sequence continues at coordinate 7,212 of JADRCD010175074.1, read as the reverse complement.
TTTCTGATTCAGTAGCTCCCATGTCCTACCATTACCATACTGATATCTACCTACTTGCCATGTTAAAAGAAATTAATCAAATTAAATATAAAATGAAAAGGATGATTTCTTTTCTCACACAATACATTGGCAGGTGTATGGAGTAAGCTTGTAGAATAATTACGACAAAAGAGCAGGACCATAGCAGAAGAATGTCTGCAATGGTTTTTCTTTTTTTTGGGGGGGGGGCATTGTTAGGACCTTAGAAAGCAAGAATTTGTAGGGGATTTAGTCCTGGAAGGAATCTTTAAGGTCTGCTTCATGTGGCTAAGGAAAAAAAATATGTCTCTGGGACAGACAGTAACAGTTTGTCTGTGAAAGGAAAACGGTTGTTAATTAAGGTTTGAATGATGGTAGTCAGCATAGTTGTTTTGACCTTTGGAAATAGATTAGGTGATTTAAGAAATCTTAAGCAAGTTGAAAACTTTTGGACATACATCACTGATGTTAGGGAGAAAAATAAACGTTTAAATGGAGAAGCAAGAAAATTTTGGGTTGAAAAGCGAAATTTAGTTATTTCTATAGGGGCATAAGCGAACAAAACCTCCTGTGCAGCAGTTTTGGTAGGCTTAGATGGGTAGACTGTGTGTGCAGCAAGCAGGCTCTATATTCTCCGTTTTTCCTTAAAAAGAAAGGGATAAAGTTTAACTTTGAAAAAAAAGTTTAAGGGTTGAGTGACAGGCTTTTTAGCAGAAGCTTCAGGGTGTTAGCCCCTGTGAGAGTGTTGTAAATTAGCTGGAAGGTAGGAGGAGCTCAGAGCTCAGAGGTAGTACTGAGGACTGGGAGAGGGGCAAAGAGTAGACAAAGCAGAGGTGGAGCCAAGGGGTCCTTGCAGCAGGAACCTGCCTTTTCAAGGGAGGGAGGGAGAAGGGAGAGAGAAAGGAATGCCCAGTTTTTGAACTGCCTCACTCATGGTTTGGTTAACTGGTTCTACCTCAGCTGAGGTCTGCCTACCACCCGGTTGCACACCACAGTGGGGTGGGGCCACATTTCTCCTGCACAGAGTGCTTTTTCTCCTGTGGAGCTCTCCACAGACCACTCGACCCTCTTGGGAGCAGATGCACTCTCTTTGCTGCCGCACTACTGCAGGGAAACTGGCAGGCTGTGTGTAATCACACAGGCAGCCAAGGAACAAAAGGTTAGTAGGGTAGTGTAACTTTACACTAGGGCTAGAGATGCTGAACTCTAACCAGGCAAGTATAAACAGTCTCTCTGCATACTTTACCTCTTCTAGGGGACAAAAGTGTCCCAGTCCACGGGAGGTAGAGGTAATGAGGCAGGTGAAGGGAGTGGTCCCTTGGCCTGCCGGGAAGCCAGGAATGTAGGTTCCCAGCTGCTGGGCACCAGAGATGCCACTAGATGCCGCTGGGGTCTGGGAATGATAGGAAACAAAGGGTATAGGGGGAAAGTAGCAGTACAGCTGTTCTGTTAGCGCAGGGCTAGGGTTCATTTGCCTGCATCCTCCACCTGTTGTACCAAAGGCAGGACCTGCTGCTGAAGCCTGGAGCACTCTCTCTCTCTCCCTGGTGTCAACCTGTGGCTGCATGGTGCCTTAGTTAAAAAAGGGGCAATGTATAAATGTGATATTCTATCATAGGAAGGAGAAAACAGGCTGGTTAAGTAAAGAGAAGGAAAGCAGAGGAAGGAGAGAAAGAGGGGGAAGGGGGAAGGAGAGGGAGAGGGAGAGAGAGAGAGAGAGAGAGAGAGAGAGAGAGAGAGAGAAAGGGAGAAGAAGAGAGGAGAGGAAGAAAACAACAGTGGAACAAAGAGCAAGAGAAGACAAAAAGAGTAAGAGAGGGAGAGCAGAGAGGAGACAAAGAGCAAGAGAGTATGAGAGTGAGAAGGGGGAAGATCGCCACTTGTATGGGGCATGGCACACCTAACTTGTGGTCAGATGAGTGGGTGTAGGGTCCAGCTATAATGCTGGGAGTTTGGGTCATTGTCTTACTGATAGAGCACACATCTCCTGCAGGGACAGCTGTGAGGGGTTGTGACTGAAACAGGAGCCAAAGACTCAGGAGTTATGGCCAAGCATCTTCTGCCCTCTGCAAACAGAAACTGCCCACAGGAGTTCATGGCTCAAAGCCAAACACTCAACTGAGCTTAAGTTACCTGAGCAGACAACTGCCCCACACTGCCCCACAAACATGTAATTTCTGGTTGTTTCATGAAAGGAATAGGGACCTCTTCTTCTATGTTCAAATATTTAAAAAGGCATTAATCCCCATATAAGCTGTTAAACATGATAAAAAAAAACCTATGCTACTGACACCTGAACAATCTCAGGAAAGAAGATGCAGTTCAAAAGTTGAACCTGTGAGGGGGTACACTTATTCAATACACGATAGTAAATGTACTCGGATTAAACCCCAATAATGATTTGAAATTACTCTGTAATGATTCCTGTCTTCTATACAGGATTACCCCAAACAACTACCAATTTGTGATGGCCTTAATTTTTGCCATAGAGGAGATTAACAGGAACCCCATTCTTTTACCTAACGTGACATTAGGATATAATATTTACAATGCTGGGCTCATTGAAGAAGAGACAGTAAAAAGTTTATTCAAGTGGCTCACAGGGCAGAACAGACTCATTCCGAACTATACCTGCAAAACAGAGGACAAATCTGTGGCTGCAATCACAGGAACAACATTGGAAATTTCTTCCCTAATTGGCATATTTTTGGGTCTTTATAAATACCCACAGGTGAGAGTATACGGATGAGAAGAAAGGAAAATATTCTCATTTGATTTCACAATTTGGTACCAAGAAAAAACATAAGGGGTATGATTCATTTTTGTATGATACAAAATAATAGTATCAGGCTGGAAGACGGCCCAAGAGTCAGGAACGGTTTCTGTGCAATCAGGAGGATAAAAGTTCAGATGCCAGCCTCACACATATCCTCATGATAGCAAAGCAGACACAAGATCATCCCTGTGGCCTCTTATCTTCTATCCAGCTCAAAAAGCATGAAGCCCAGGGACCCTACCTCAAGAAAAATATGTGGAAAAAAGTAGACAACACCTGATCCCCTCTTTTAGCATTCACATGCATAAATAAGTTGTATACATAATAGAAAGCTGGGTACACACACTTTTATGTACACACACAATCAGAGTCAATTGACTGACTGTCCAACCATTATTTCAAATTATGTAGATTTAAAGCTACATACTCTGTGATTTATTACTATATTCACTTTTCTTCTGTTTGAAATTTACATAAAGGTCTTAAGGTCTACACATGTGTCTACAATGGAAGTGACTCTTACAACTCATTTTCCAGGATTCTATCACAGTACTAGAGTTGAATTTCAATACAAATTTTGCTTTCTAAACTTTAAGTTATTGCTTTATATGCAATGACTCTGTGATTTCCAGAATGTCCTCATTAATGTCTATTCCTGTTTTCTTTTATACAGCTGAGCATTGGAATTTTTGAACCAAGTATGAATAATTCTGTGAAGTTTCCTTTTTTTGTATCAGATGGCTGCCAAAGAATCTTCTTTGGCCTTAGGCATGGTCTCATTGTTTGTCCATTTCAGATGGAATTGGGTGGGGTTAGTCATTGCAGAGGATGAGAATGGTGTTAACTTTGTCACAGATTTGATTCCAGAAATGGAAAGAAACACAGTCTGTGTTGCCTTCATGGAATTTATCCCAGTTAACAAAATGATAAGTGAGGCAATGAATTATGACTACCCTACTCGGATTGTGAGAAACCCAGCAAAAGTTGTTATCATTTATGTTAACACTGACTCTTCCTTAGGTATGCTCTTTAGTAATTGGCAATACATACTTCCCTGGAGAATATGGGTCATTACTTCACAATGGGAAGTCATGACTTCTATGAGACATTTCATTCTTGATTCATTCCATGAGACTCTCATCTTTTCACAACACCATGGTGAGATTTCTACTTTTAAAGAGTTTGTAAAGACAGTGAACCCTTTCAAATACCCAGATGACATTTTTCTTGCAAGACTGTGGGAGATTTACTTTGATTGTGCAATATCAAGTGCTAATTGTAAATCATTAAAAAATTGTTCATCTAGCAGTACCTTGGGATTGTTACCCTGGTATCACTTTGACATAACCCTAAGTGTTGGCAGTTATCATGTGTACAATGCTGTGTATTCTGTGGCCCATACAATCCACAAGATGCTTATTCAAGAAGTAGACATACAAGGAATAAAAAATGGAGGAAGAATGAAATTTCCCTCCTTGAAGGTAATGGTTTTTTTATATCCTGTATAGTCTCACTAGTATAACTTTTAAAATATGGTCAACAGGTACTCTAAACAAATACATTGGGGTTCTTTTTAGGAGGCAAGTTTTCTAGACTGTTTCATTGTTTGAAGGAAAATCTACACCTGGGTGAAATTCAGAATCAACTTGCCAATCTCATAAAAATAAGCACTGAGGGACTAAATATGAGAAATGGATTATTTTGCTCTCAGGAAGACATTATAGACCAGCATCAGGGGGGACTTAATTTGACAGAATTTTAAGGAAAACTGCCACATAAATTTCTACAGTCAAGAGCAAGTATGCTATTGCTCAACTGGCTCGCTTCAGTGTATTCAGTCATGCCAAAGACTATGACATGAGCCTGCTTAAACTCAGGATGAGTACTCTTACCTCTCTTAAGCCATAGTACAAAAACTCTGATAGACATGCTCAGAGCCCAAAATATCCTAGACACTGATAACTCAAAAAATGCCTGTAGACTATCAGTGTCGTATGCAAAAATCCACGTATTATAAATTTTGCTCATCAATGCTGAAAATCAGTAGGATGCATAAAGTGCATGAGATTTATCTCAATATTCTGTTAACATATAATTATGGTACTTATGACATTAATTCAATGTACGTATACACATTTTTCAATCATATATATGTAAAGCTATTTCATTTTTTGTTGGCTTCAATGAAAATGCAAATGTGACATAATTCAGACTCTCTTCTTAACAATAAAAATTACCATTGTGAATCATAAATCTTCCTTACCTGAACTCCATGCTGAAGAACATTAAATTCATGAATCCTGGTGGAGAGCCAATAACTTTGAATCCTCCAGAGAAATTGCATGTAGATTATGACATTCTGAACTTCTGGGATTTTCCACAAGGTCTTGCATATAAAGTGAAAGTAGGAACATTTTTTCCATATCTTCCACGTGGTCAACAATTGTCAATTTCTGAGGACAGGATAGAGTGGAGAATAGGAATGGAACAAGAGGTGAGTGGAATCTTATACTATTCTGTAAGAACACAAGTAAAAACCATGAAAAAACTGTTTAACTTCATGCCTCCTCATAAATTAAAAGATGACTGCACTGCCAAAGTTACAAACTCACTTTCCATTTTCTTGTATTTTTTCATGTGTTTATTATTGCCAAGAATTACTACATTCTTACCAATGGTATGCCTGATTCTAAAACTATGCATATGTATATATACATATATTTATATATATGAATATAATGTTTATAATGTATTTCATAATGTGTATTTATTGGCACATACATTAATGGAAAGTGCATGCATAATATTAAATGCATTATTACCCAATACTGTCATATAATTCTGTTATCATGTTAATTATTTTTTTTAATTAGGTATTTTCTATATTTACATGTACATTTTCCCTTTCCCATCTTCCCCTCCAAAACAAACAAACAAACAAACAAAAGCAAGAACAAACCCCTTTTGCCTCCCCCTTCCCCATGCCTGCTACCCAACACTCTCCCACTATTGGCCCTGGCATTCCCCTACACTGGGGCACAAAACCTTCACAAGGCCGAGGTCCTTTACTCCTATTGATGATCGAATTTGCAATCCTCTACTATATACCTCCTTCCAGTACATTCAATCCCACCCTGTATAGTCCTTGATTGGTGGTTGGGCCCCTGGGAGCTCTGAGGGTACTAGCTAGTAATTGTTGTTCGTCCTAAGGGGCTGCAAACCCTACAGCTCCATAGAACCTTTCTCTAACTCCTTCATTGGGGACCGTGTACTCAGTTCAATGAATGGCTGTGAGCCTCTACATCTGTATTAGTCAGGTATTGTCAGAGCCTCTAAGGAGATAGCTATATGCTTGTCCTTCCTTCCATCTCTGCTCCATAGTTAATTTCTGCCACTCCTTCTGTGGGTGTTTGATTCCCCTTTTTAAGAAGGAATGAAATGTCCACATTTTAGTCTTCCTTCTTCTAAAGTTTCTTGTGGTTGGTGGGTCGTTCTTCCTGTATTTCAAACTACTGGGCTAATAACCACTTATCAAAGAATGCATACCTGTAAGAAGCCGCAGTGAGCGGTGTTAGCCAGCAGATGGCGTTGACATCTGGTGCTCTTCCAAGTTTACAGAGAAACTGCGCATGTGCCTAGGGACAAAGACCGCCAAGTCACGAGCCATCCCGGGCGTATTACGCTCCTGAGCAAACAGCCAATCAGAGATGAGCATGCCGCTCCAGGGCATATATAAGCAGTGCTTTTGGGGTGTCGGGGGTCGCCCTCTGGAAGATGTAATAAAGAATGGCTGCAGAAGGATCCTGTGTGTCTGTCCGTGATTTCTTGCTGGCAGGAAACCTGCGCGCACGACAGTTGGTGTGGAAACCCAGGAATTTACCATCGCTGGCACCAAGGGGACCCTCCGTTCATGGAGAAGGATTCAGAACTGCAGGGCAAAGGTACGATCTGAGAGGAATGTTTAGTCTTGTCCTTTTGGTTTCATTTTGCTCACAAGACAACATGCCAGAAACAGAGCGGGAAAGGAGACTAGGAGCTCAGAGAGAAAAAAGAAAAGGCATGCTGAAAACGAAGATAGGCCCTTCCAAGAACACTCAGTTCGCGGAAGCAAGACATGAGGGAAAAAAAGCCCTGGGAGAGAAAGGGGAGGGAGCCGTGAGAGAGAAGTGGGGAGAGAGAGTGGCCTCAGGAGAGAGAAATATTTATCCAATGGAGGAGCTGGAGGTTTTGGGGCTTGATGGTTCTGAGTTAGAAAACCCAGGTCAACTGCTTGGAAGGCAGCTATGCTCAGCTTGCAGGGAGGAGCCGAGGCCACCACAAAATCGAAAGCGAAAGGAGACGGGGAATGGGAACCTCACAGCTTCCTGGCCAGCAGCGAATTCCCAGATAGCAGTTCTGGCTGTAATCTCCCGTGTTCC
>JADRCD010175071.1:15572-34286 GCA_019843815.1 Montemys delectorum | reverse complement strand
AGAGAGAGAGAGAGAGAGAGAGAGAGAGAGAGAGAGAGAGAGAGAGAAGAGAAGTAGAAGGTGGCTATGAACAGAGAGATTGGGGGGAATAGGGAGCAAATGGATAGACAGAGAAAAGAGAAAAAGAGAAAAGAGAAGAGAAGAGAAGAGACTGAACATGTTTTAAGAGGTTTCGAAATTTGTCAAACTTATCAAATCTGCTTATGTGGAGATTATCATCCTGAGTGAGGTAACCCAATCACAAAAGAACACACATGGTTTGCATTCTCTGATAAGTGATTATTAGCCCAGAAGTTTGGAATACAGGAAGAACAACCCACAAACCACAAGAAACTTAAGAAGAAGGAAGACCAAAAGGTGGACATTTCATTCCTTCTTAAAAGGGGTATTTCCACGGAAGGAGTTGCAGAGATTAACTATGGAGCAGAGACTGAAGGAAGGACAAGCCAGCCTAAATATAGTTGTCTCCTGAGAGGCTCTGATAATACCTGACTAATACAGATGTAGAGGCTCACAGCCATTCATTGAACTGAGTACAAGGTCCCCAAAGAAGGAGTTAGAGAAAGGTTTTATGGAGCTGAAGGGTTTGCAGCTCCTTAGGATGAACAACAAGATGAACTAACTAGTACCCTCAGAGCACCCAGGGAACCAACCACCAACCAAGGACTATACATGGTGGGACTGAATGTTTTGGCAGCATGTGTATAGTAGAAGATTGCAAATTCGATCATCAATAGGAGGAGAGGACCTCGGCCTTGTGAAGGTTTTGTGCCCCAGTGTAGAGGAATGCCAGGGCCAATAAGTGGGAGAGGGTGGGGTGGCAGGCATGGGGAGGGGGGAGGCAACAGGGGTTTGTTCTTGTTGTTTTTGTTTGTTTGTTTTTTGGAGGGGAAACTGGGAAAGGAGAAATTTACATGTAAATAAATAAAATATCTAAAAAAAAAAAAAAAAAAAAAGAGTAAAGCACAATAGTTAACCTAAATGCTAGTACTGTTTGTACTGTGCCCTGATATTTTTCCCTCTTGAAAGAAGGATGTATTTTAATAGAGCCCACAGTTAAGAGACCTTAAATTTTAAAAAATATTGGACATTTTAAATTGATTGAACTTTTAATATATAAAGACTGTGGGACTTTAGATCTTAGAGATGAATAAGAAAATAAGGGTTGAGGCTTAATAATGAAGTGTTTGTGTGTCAAATTGACAAAGGGTCAATTGTACTGGCTAGTTTTGTGTGTCAACTTGACACAGGCTGCAGTTATCACAGAGAAGGTGTGGTCCACGATATCTTCCCGCCGGCAGGAATACAGGGACACACACACAGGATCCTTCTACAGCAAACCTTTATTACCATGTGGCGAGGAGAGAGCGAACCTCGGACAAAGCACCGTTTATATACACCCTGGAGCAGCGTGTTTATCTCTGATTGGCTGTTTGCTCATTACCTCATGAGACGCCTCGGGATAGGCTGTGACTTGGCGCATTTTGGCCCTAGCACATGCGCAGATGGGCTGAGACTTAGCGCGCTCTGGCCCTAGGCACATGGGCAGACTATGTGCTAAGGGAAGAAGAAACCGGATGCCAGCGCCATCTTGTAATGGAGGCTGCCAGCTTAGTGTGGCTCTCTACAAGAAGGGAGCTTCAGTTGGGAAAGTGCCTCCATGAGATCCAGCTGTGGGGCATTTTCTCAATTAGTGATCAAGGAGGTAGGACCCCTTGTAGGTGGTGCCATCCCTGGGCTGGAAGTATTGAGTTCTATAAGAGAGCAGGCTGAACAAGCCAGAAAAAGCAAGCCAGTAAGAAACATCTCTCCATGGCCTCTGCATCAGCTCCTGCTTCCTGACCTGTCTGAGTTCTAGTCCTGACTTCCTTTGGTGATGAACAGCCATGTGGAAGTGTAAGCTGAATAAACCCTTTCCTCCCCAACTTGCTTCATGGTCATGGTGTTTGTGCAGAAATAGAAACCCTGACTAAGACATGGCTCTACTGAATGAAATATCTACCCCTCCAACAGATGCAACTGTGTGCCTTTAATTGTTATTTTTTATAGCCAACACTACATGAGAACAATGTGTACCTTTGTAATTTGTGTTGGAAATGGAATGTCTCCTTACTTACTGAGGAGCTCAATGGCCAATTTCAGGGAAACAGGACTGAACTGAACACTAACACAACCTAGTTACACTTTTAATTAAATGACATGGTACAACAAAGTTACACGATTAGGCTGTGATGTGCCTAGGCTTAAAATCCAATTTCCAGGCACTTGGTACAATATTCTTTCGAAAACACTCTAAGAACTCTCTAAAGTGTTTTTATTTGAAACAAAGAAAAAAAGAATACTTATATATAAATGTGCAAAATTATTACTCTTATTATATACATATACTCATGTGCATATTTTTTATGATATTCAATGATCACTTTTAAACATAAGTTAGACCTGAAGCTTTTAAATATTCTTTTGAAAATGCAAACAAGATCATTGTTACCTCTGTACACTTTTGTGCAATGGAGAAAGAGTCCTTTGCTGTAAGTCACAGTCAACACTTTTTCAATTGTGCCAAAGAACTGAATGTAAGGGAAGGTAAGAGAAGGAAGGTTGTGGAGATTAGATGGTTTTCTTTAGTGATGGAGCACATTTGTAATTTAATAAACGTAATCTGTTGACCTGACTGTGGTAGTTTATTGTGGTTTCAGCGTCACGAAATCCACACAGTTACCATGAAGATCAGTCCTGAATGTAGTCTTTCCATACCTACAAGTGGCCTCTGAGAAAGGCCAGTCCTGATTTAAAGCTGCCATCACAGACTAATGCTGGTAGACTCAGTAGTGTAGCTTTCACTGCTGCTCGGAAGTGGAGCTTCCTCCTATCTGAAATTTAGACTCAGAATTTACAACATAAAACTTATCCCGTTAAAACGTCTTTTCTGCTCATATCACTGTACAGCACTGATACAAACACAATGAAGAAGTGATCTGGTGGAAGGATTCAGATAGATTTCTCTTCTACAAACTTGAAATAAATGATAACATTCAACATTTGTACAGATATCTCACGGTAAGGTAACAAAATATATGTCTTTGGTAAAGTCATTACTACCAATCTAGAAAATTTTATTTTTCCTTATTCACTAATCCTAAAACTCAAAAGACATTGAGGTAAGGAATAGTCCAGCAAATTGATAGGTTAGTCCATATTGATAATTATCTCCTGACTTATGTGCTGTTTAAAAATCTCTTGCAAAATACTTCTTACTTTATACTGTAATTTTGCTACTTTAATGAATTGCAATGTAACTATCTCTATGCAAACGCCAAGGGGTCATGACCCACCCGCATGTATGTCTGCATACCAGAAGAGGGCACTGGATCCCACTATAGATGGTTGGGAGACACAATGGGGTTGCTGATAATTAAATTCAGGACCTCCAGAAGCTCACCCAGTGATTTTAACCTCTAAGACATCTTTCAATCCTCCTCCTCCTCCTCCTCCTCTTCCTCCTTCTCCTCCTCCTCCTCCTCATTTTTACTGTTATCATAGTCGTCGTCATCACCATTACTATTACGCTTACTATTACTTTTGCTATTCCTATTGTTATTATCATTCAAACAAGTTCTCACTAGGTAATCCTGACTTCCCTGAAAGTCTCCTTAAAGACCAGACAAGTATCTCAGAGAGATCCATATGCTTCTGCTTCCCAAGTGCTAGGATTAAAGGGGTATGCACCACACCCACCTTCCATGTCTTATGTCTGTGAAAGCATCAAATTTAACTAGTAGAGATTGCAGCCTTTATTACATTTTCAACTGTAGTAAAACTAGTGTTTATAATAAAATGAAATCAAATGAGGATTGAAAATTTTCAATGTATTTTTTGTAGATAATTTTACCAAAGTCACTTTAAAGAGAACCAGAAAAGGGGACTATGAATTGGCAGTAAAGCAAAGTTGCTTTCTTCAGCAGCATACTTTGATATTCAGGAATCACCTTGAGTAGGAAAGAGCAAGAGGAAAAAGATAAGGAAGACACCCTCAATATATCACACAGTGATAACCCTCAGGGAGCAAGTGAGCATTCACTAACACAACCAATACAGCAGCTAAACTGACGGCCATTTGCCTTCCTATACATCGCACTTTGAAGACTTATGAATCATAAAATAATCTTTTCAAAGGACTTGCATGAATTTCAACTATGAATGACGTCACCTTCAAGTTTTTAACTGTTAAAGTAGATCTTTTGCTGATTGTGTTTATTTATTAGCTTTTAAAATTATAGTTTAATTGCATTTTTCACTTCCACTCCCTCCCCCAAACCCTCCCATGTAATCCTCTCCACTCTCCTTCAAATTCAAGATCTATTCTATTCATCAATTATTATCAAATGCATATATATTGAATATACATATACTCCTAAACATAAGCTCTTCAATTTATTTAATAATACTTATATACATGTTTGTTTTCAAGGTTGACAATTTGGCATTGTACAACCAATTGGTGTGCTGGTCACTGGCAAAGACTACTTCTGCCATTTCCAGGTTTTTGTGTGTGTGTGTGTGTGTGTGTGTGTGTGTGTGTATGTGCCTATAGCTCCTTTTGAAGTAAGAGAGCAGAGGCCTGAGTGGGTAATAGGAGGACCATGTAACTCTGCACATATAAGCTTGAGCTGACCAACTCAGGAACTACCATTGAGGTGCAGTGCTTTGAGTCGGTCCACCCCAACATCAACTCCATCATCTATGAGCTGCTGGAACACGTGAAGTGGCTGGTTCTGCAGAACCAGATGCCATTACTGAACAGTGCCTGTCTATGCCCACTGGCTGCCCATCAGCCTGGGTCCATTGGAACTGCAGCTAGTACTATTTGCCCTGATGGGAGTGTTGGACTGTGCTGTTGGCCCACAGGCTATAAGCACAAAGGTCCTGCCCACTAAATATCCAGTTGGCTGGCAGGGAGAGCTGGGAGAAGTATGAAAGCCTGGAGCTTTCACAGAATCTACTCCCCCCTACCACAGGCCCTGCCAAGCTGCAACATCTTCCTACCTCAGGGCAACAACAGGATATCCAAGACAACCCTCAACAATTGTCTAGTATTTATGGTGCTTCAGAAACCAGAGTCCTTGAACAGTATAAAGCTGTTTGGGGAAATAAATGTGGTATGACACACTGTTGTTTTCAATACCACTGTGAAAATAAATATGCAATGGAGAGTTGGAAAAGCCAAAGAAACAAAGTGGTGCATAAGTATTTCCTTGGTCTGGGCTGCCACTGGAGGCCTCATAGACATCCATAGAAGTATTATAGTGTCTGTAGGTGAGGCCGCCACTAGAGGCCATGTTGATGTACACAGCCTGTAATGAAGCCTCAGGCCATGTTCTGTTCATCATGAGACCATGCTGATGTTTGTCATCCATGCCGTTGCTGAGTGCCATGTTGGGGTAAATGGTCTTACTACTGCAGGGAGCTGTATTGATGTCCTTGGTTTATACTATCCCTAGGGACCATGGTGAGGTCTATGGTCCATTTTGACATCAGAGGCCACTTGGATATTCGTGGTCTATCCTGTAAGCAGAAACCATGTAGACATCGATGATCCTTGCTCCTGCTGACTATAAAAAGCAAGGAAGCTACTTTTGTCAGTAACTGCAGACTCACAGTTGAAAAAGAGAATCATAGAGGGATTCTGTGACAACCAGGACCCTCCCCATCCGCAATGTAACCGTCTAGACAGGAAACCAGATAAGAGAACTCTTAGGAATTGTGATAAGGATGCTGAAGTATGGCTCTCCACAGTTGATGGCTTCTGGTAAGGGTAAGTGTGGGGCAGGATTCATTATCCTTTAAAGGGTTGGCCTCTGGAAATTTGACTGTGCCCCAGTGGGAAAACTAACTTCCAAATTGTGTTTCTTTTTCTCTGAACACATCCACTTTTCTTAAATTCCTATTTCCTATATTAGTGGTACCCTCCTATCTTTTTTTTTTCTTAAATTTTCAACCTTTTATGCTAACTGGAAGGATTTGTGTTTTGAGGGAGGCAAAGCTGTGGTTGGGATGTAAAGTAAATAAACAAATTAATTAATTAAAAAAAATAAAAAGAAAACAAGAGTGACTCGCAGGTCTAGTGTTTCCAAATTCTCCAGAGTCAATTTATGCTTCTTTGCCAGAATGTACAGTGTTCTGAGAAATAAAAGCTCATGGTATATATGAAACATGAAAAAAAAAAGACATATAAATTGGGCTTCTCATATTTTTATTCTTTATTTTGGTTTGTTTTTGTTTGATTGTTTGGGGTTTTGTTGTTGCTGTTGTTGGTTTTTATTTTCCCTTTTTTCTTTTTTTCTTTTTGTCTGGTGGAGGTCACAAGGGTTGAGGAGTGGACCTGGAAGTACTGGACAGTGAGTATGATCAGGGTGCATTATGTGAAATTCCCAAATGATCACTAAAAATATTATGTTGGAAAAAATTAAAGAGAACATGGAAGAAGAGAATAAAAAGAAGCATAGTAATGATTCTAATCTTCACAAGGCAAACATGACTGTGGAGGGGATTACTATAAAGAAAAGAATCATTTTCTGGTGTTTTTGAATTGCTTTCACAAATTTGTGAACTCAATTTCCTTCAGTGATTTGACATTGTTCTTAAATAAAATTCAGAACCTGTCACATGAGCAAGCTTCCATGCACAGACAAGTGATTTTCAAACATCTTAGCTCAGTTTTCTCATGGTTGTAGTCTTGGTCAGTTTGCAGCTCTTATAGTAAAGTAGTTTCTACTGCAGGGCCTTTGTATATCACTCAAAAGTCTCCTTTTACCAGCCATTGTGTCTTCCCCTTCTCTACCTCTTTTTAATCTCTCCTGTTTGCTTTTTATATAGCCAGTGATGGTGATGTATTCAATGAGTTTCAACTGAAATTTAAATTTCCTGATGCTGCGAATATGATTCCTTTACCTAGCATATTTTGTTCAATGATGCATATCTACTTATGGATCATATGGTATAATTAATGTGTAGGGTCTATGAGGAAGGCAAACTTCTTGAATTCAAAGATACCTATTTACAATTTAACTTTTCATCTGGTTCTTAAGCTAGTATGGAAGAAAGAATCTACACTTGTGTTGTTAGTTCAACTACATTCAAATTACTTCACTGATAAGTTAGAAATTACTAAAAGTCTGAAATTTGTGAGGAATAACTCAACAAATGGTATGGTGTGGTTTCTGAGCTTGCCTGCTTTGGAGTAATGATCAGTTTAGACAGGGAAGGCTCTCAAGGAACAGTTGGGATCCTCACTTTGTAAAACGCCATCTGTTGATCCAATTTGATGACTAGGAAAATATAAAAGTAACTTTTATTTGCCTAATGTAATTGTCATCTTAAAGGCTGACTGATGAATAAGCTCATCCTTTCTACTTCTTTCTAAACTCTGGCTGCCTGGTTCAACCCAAGTGTTCCGGTTCAAACTCCTCTCCAAGTTGCCTGATTCAAATTGGCTTCTTTTGTCTTCTCACTGATTGCTCTAGGCCTCAAACTAATTCTGGCAATTTTATTCTAATCTTCTGGCTCCTTCTGATTCTCTGGCTTTAACTACTTTTGTCCAAAGTCAGGAACAAAAGAACTCAACTTTACTGTACTCACTGAATTCTACTAAATTAAACTGAACTGAACTCAGGTGAACTCCACTGCATTGCCTGAGCTCAATTGCCTGTCACCTGACTGACTCTCTCTCCCTGTGCTACTCTTAAATTGTCATTCCTGTCTGTTCTCCTGAAATTTGGACAAATCCTACCCCTGACTAATTCTCTCAAATTTTTTTCTGATTTGTCACTTCGTGTGCCCCTCAATTAGACATCAGTTTCAAACATGGCTGCTTCATTCTACCAACTAACTTTATCTTAAAATTGTGTACTAAGGGCATGTCTGTATTCTGGTCAGAGGGATTAAAGTTGTAGAAGTGTGGTATGTCTGCATTCCAGCTGGATCACACAGACCTAGTCTGTTGATGTGATCTCTTGCCAGAGCAAACATGTTGCTGGATTAAAATTCCTTGACAGCACAACGTGACCATGTACTATTCTAAAGGAAATACAGGTTGAGCTCTGAGAAAGTAGTGTCACAAAAATGCGAATTTTATTTTGTTTTGTTTTGTTTTCCTTTTACCAATAGCTAGGGCAAAAGAAGATACTCAGAGGACAAAATTGAGAAGATTTATAAGAGTGGTAGCTGTATTATTTTTAGAGGGGAAGTAAAGGAAAAAAGCAAATGGCAAAACAAACAATCTGACCCCTTCTTTGTTCACAGAAATTAAGCCTGTATCTATGCCACACCAGTACCTCGCCTCTATCCTTCCTTTGACTATTTGCTTCATTTGTCTCTTTATTATGATTTATCTCCTTCCATGTTCTTTATTTTCCTTCTACTAGCTTTGAGTTCCCCTAAGGACAGGATCATATACTTTTGTCAATGATTTCACAAATGCAGACAAGTGCTTTACAACAATTTTAAGATCATTCGGGGAAAGAAAGTTTTAACTGTTCAGTGCAGTTATTCTTTCTTCATCATAAGATAATAAAAAACAAATAATCCAAGTATTCTACTATTCTGAGCTGGGGATATCGCTCACTTTGTAAAATACTTCCCTAGCTTGAATAAAGCCTTAATGCTGGTCCCCAGACCTATAAAAATTGTGCAAGGTGACTTGCTTTGAATTTCAGAATTTAAGAGATCAGGCTGAAGGACTTCAATTTCAACAGCATCTTCAGTTACACAGAAAGCTCAACACCAGCCTATGCTAAATGAATCTCTGTTTCAAGAGAGCAAATCAAATCAGAGCAGGCATTATAATATCCTGACTCTGTGTGAAGCACATTTAATTTTTATTCTTTTTTCAATGTTTGAAATATAGTTCATGTGATAAGCAAGTAATTTGATTTTCCACTAATTGTTTTGGTCCATTATTTTGGGAAATGGAACATTACATCGTAAGCCATATAAAAACAGGGCCATGAGTGTCCAACTTCATGGAATAACATCAGCTGGCACCTGAGTAACCTAGCAAGTAACAGAGTGATTGATAGCACCTTTAGCACTTAGAAATCACACAACACTTAACAGCTGGATAGTCATCAGAAGCAGTGGACATGTGTATGACTGTTTGTACTGGTATGGCCACTGTCATGAATGCCTTGGATCAGCCTTCACCATAATCTCACGGCATCTTCTAAGATTCCTTGTCTCTCTAAGGCTGTCTTAAGTGATTGACTTTGACAGTTGAGTACCTCTTCTCTTTGTTAGTGAAGCTGTCCTGTGGTGCAGAGGGGACTCTTCAGTGTAAGCAATTGACTGCTAGGTTAGTCTTTTCTTTGGTAGTAGAGCTGCCTTATGTTATATAAGGGACTCTTTAGTGGTTTAGCTTTTCATGTATTGTCCATACTTTAGGAGGAGTCCTCAGTGGACTAACATTTGCTGAGAATCCCAGGAGAATTTCTGGTGTAGATGCTTTTGATGTTTAATGCTTCTTTAAGTTACCTCTGTCAAGTTATTTCACCATCTTGGACTTGGATGGAATCCTTTTGTCCATACATTTCCTATCAGGCTGAATAAATGTTCTATCTAAGAAAAGCATCCTGACACATGACCCTTCAGATTGTGAAAGAGTCTTGGGATTTTTGTAGAGTTTTGATTTTACTGGGACAATATGAACAAATCTCTAACAAAACTATAATACCTAAAGTTATTGAAGCATATGGTGAAACACATAGATATAATTTTGACATTAAGGTTAAAAGAAAATAAATGTATACTTTTGACAAACAATCTATAAAATGATTGGTTCAACTCTGTTCAAAATATAGTCCATTATTTAGACAGTTCAAGAATTCAGCACTTTGTGATAAATATCCTTCATTAAAACTGTAATAGTAGTACTAAGGAGATGGCTTATTTTCTAAAGTGTTTGTTAAGAAACCATAATGATCTAAGTTTTGATCTCAAACACTCATATAAAAAGCCAAGAGTAACAGAGGGCACTTGGAGATCCAGCACTGCTGGGGCAGAGACAGGTTGATCCCTGAAGAATGCTGGGTATTCAGTCTAACTAACACATTGACTTCAATGTGCTGTAAGACCCTCTCTCAAGAAATAATGGAAAGATTTACAAAATGAGGAGGAGGAAGTTGACCTCTGTCTTCTCCTGGTGAATACACAGGTGATACAGTGAAGCATGAACTGGAATGCATGACACATGCAAGCATATATGTACATATATAAAAATAAGATAGCATACTTGTGTTTCCATGTAACCTTGACAAACACATGCAAATGCAATTGAGAGATTACAAAAGAACATTAGACACCCTTTGGGCATGCAATTTTCCTTCCTGGGCATAATTTTATTTTATTTTATTTTATTTTATTTTATTTTTTTTACTTTCTAGTATTAGGGAGAAAATGTCTCTAATAGGGACTGCTCTCAGTACACCTCTGATAAAATACAAGCATGCTAACAGATGGAGAGTAATGTCACCTTGAATAAGTAACAGAAAAGTTGAGAATGGTGAAACCATTTTGAAGTGGCAGTAGATTATATTTTGTTAAGATATACCCCTGGTTGGGACAAGCTTGCCATTATATTAAGGTACCAGCACAGTACCCATGAGTATGAAGGACTCAGGGAGTATAGCCTTTGGAACATGAAGAAAGCTTAAATCTTCACTTAGAATGTCAGTTTTTCCTTTATTTTCCTTTCCAGTTTCTTTTTTTTTTTTAATTAGGTATTTTCTTTATTTACATGTACATTTTCCCTTTCCCATCTTCCCCTTCAAAACAAACAAACAAACAAACAAACAAAAGCAAGAACAAACCCCTTTTGCCTCCCCCTTCCCCATGCCTGCCACCCCACCCTCTCCCACTTATTGGCCCTGGCATTCCCCTACACTGGGGCACAGAACCTTCACAAGGCCGAGGTCCTTTCCTCCTATTGATGATCGAATTTGCAATCCTCTACTATACACATGCTGCCAGTACATTCAATCCCACCCTGTATAGTCCTTCCCAGTTTCTTTATTCCCGACATTGCTTCCAAAGTTCTTCATCTAGGCTAACCCATTTCACAAATATGGTCAGGGTGAAACTATTAGAAACTCAAATCTTACTGTACCATTCAACAGTTCAAAAGAGTTAAATGACTCTCCCTAAAGGAGAAATAAACATACAAAGCCAAAGAAAGACACAAACTTTCCTAAGTCTGCCTCCTTGGTCTCACATTACTTCATTAAAGCTCCAAGAAACCAAGAGTAGACTAAGTCTTTCCTTTCTGCTTTTAGACAGGGCCTCAATATATAACTCACGCTGGCCATGAAATATACTGATCAATCTATCTCAAGTTTTTGGTACAAGGCTTTCTGGTGACAACTACAAGCCTAAGCTTTCTTGATCCTTTTAAGATTTTTTGAGTATAATATTAAATATGATATCTCCTCTCTGGCAAACTGCTTTTGGCTGTCTTTTTCCTTCTTATTCCCTGTTTCACATTTCTTGGTAACTCTCTTTTTGCAACCTTTTCTGCATCTGAGTATGATCCCTTCAGGCTTAATAGTCTCTCACTATTAACAATCTGGTAGAATTGCAGCAAAAACTGCACAGGTTGAAGCAAGGTCACCTGCTGTTGGTTGGTCTTCCCCTGTTCCCTGGTATAATGGATGCAACATAAATAGGCTATTATAAGTTTCTTCTTAAAATACAATATTCTAATACAGAGTTGTCAAGTTTGTGCAGAACATACAAACACACAAAGTAAAGACTTTGGTGTTGTATTTTTCAACTGGGAGGTTATAGTAATATTTGGATCTTATTTTTTACAGAAAATATTTTGACGTCTTCTCTATGTCAATCTTTTTTCATAATAATTCACTAAGTGATAAACAATATGCATATATGTTCAGTATGCTAAACCTACGTTCTGTTATTTTTATTCAGAGAACAAGAAACAGTCAAAAAGATAAAAAGTAATTGTCCACAGTAGCAAATATTATATGTTCAGGTGCTGAATTTAGCCTTAAGCACCCCAATGTCAGCTTTTGTAGTTCTAATCCAGAATATCTTGATTTTCTTGTCAGTCCATTTTCAGATTCTGACTTTGCTAGATTGTAATTTAACCTTTTAAGGAAACAATTTCATCTGCAAAATGAGAGAAAAACTTGAAGTTTGGATAGATTCAAGACAGACAATGACTGGTAGATATATTGATGCTTGACAAGTGATCTAAAGCAGAAATTAAATATAAGTTGCTTCCTAAAATGTAAATTCCTCTTCCTTATTTGCTATAGATCATGGACAATAAATGTGTGTACTATTTCATATTAACTTACTGTTTAATTCAGATTCAATTTAAGGCAAAACTACATACTACAGACTAATGTGCAACCATGCCAGATCCCCACCTGTCAGGAATTCTGACCACTCCTCATAAGTGCTCATGTTTTTCTAGGATATACTATGTAATATCATGCCTGTACCTCTTCCACAGCTTTGTTCTTCATGCTTCTATTGATGGTGGTCAAACAGAAGAGAGAAAATAGCACAGTGAACCATCTTGAGGGAAGTAAGAGAGGAAAAAAAAAGGAGAAAGAAAGGAATGAAAGAAAATGGTCACAGAATTTTTATTATAGATCATTACTAATGCTATATTATTATTAATTATCCTTTTTAAAAGATTTATTTATTTATTTTATGTATATGAGTACACTATAGCTGTACTGATGGTTGTGAGCCATCATGTGGTTGCTAGGAAGAAAGGTTATTCACTCCGGTCTAAAGACTTATTCATTATTATATCTAAGTACACTGTAACTGTCTTCAGACAGCACCAGAAGAGGGCATCAGATCTCGTCATGGATGTTTGTGAGCCACCATGTGGTTGCTGGAATTTGAACATAGGACCTTTGGAAGACCTCTTAACCACTGAGCCATCCCCTAAGGACTTTTTCCAGTCCCATACCCTCTTTACAACTTCATATTCCCACCTGGGATCAAGGCTAGGTTAAGTTCTCTTCTTCACCCACAGGAATATTCTAGAGAAAAACATTCTCAGAAAAAAAAAAAAAAAAACATAGAATGTACTGACTGATAGTCACCTGAACCTCTGGAAAGTCCCAGGTAGAGTTCAAATGCGTATCATGATCTGTCCATGTTTGCTAGCCAATAGATTTAAAGGTCAATATTCTTAGCCAATAAGTTTGAACTGTAATCATGCTGATGTAACCTGTGCCCCTATAAAGCTTGCAATAGCCATTCCTGGTTGACTTCTACTCACTCACCTTGAGGGACTAATTGAAGGTTGACTCTGATGCACTGGAAAATAAACCTCTTGCTTTTGCATCTATCTATGTCTTGGTGTCTCACTTGGGAACGTGTAGAAGTAATTATCACTGACTGAGGGTCAGGGTCTTACAAATCTTTTACTATGCCATGTATACAATTAGTGTTATTCATATGCAGGCATATGATTATATATTCCATAAACATAGAAAAATACACAATATATATAATATTTTATGGATGCTAGCACTGTGATCATGAGCTTACTGGGCATTTTAGAAATATATCCTGTGCCTGAGAAAGAACAACTGTAGCACCATATAGGCATTTTCTCTGTTTTGAAAATTGCCATATTCTCTTTAATATGATGCACATAATTCGTCTTCTACAGCCTGCATTATTTCAACCTTCATGAGATGAACTGAAGCCCCTCTGCTTTCCTCCTCAGTATTGCTTAACTTTCCATTTTTGTGTTTTGATGCTTCATATCAGATAAGTGATCTTGACAGGGTGGCAATGTTTACCATCCCATACATCAACATATAGTATCTACATACTATAGACTGATATACAACCATGCCAGATGCCCACCTGCCAGGAATTTTGACCATTTCTCACAAGGGCTCATGTTTTTCTAGGACATACTGTGTAATAGCATGCCTGCACCTCTTCTTTGCTCTTCATGCTGACCATTTGCTGATGGTCAAATAGAAGAAAATAGCACAGTGAACTATTTTGAGGATAGCAAATATTCCATATTCTAACCCATTAACTGCTAAGGATGACCAATAAGTGAAAATGTGGTTACTGTGGCTATAGAAAAAAAAAAAAGGGACTATTTCAAACTATACTTTTCACTACCTTAATTTTTTTCAGTTAAAATGTTAGAGATATTCCTGTTGCCATTATTTCTGCTTTAAAATGTACAGTAGTTATCATCAGAGTACACATGATGATTGCACATGAAATGAAAATGATTAGATGGGTGTGGGGAAACCCTGCTAATTAGGGTCACAGTCTACCATTACTGATAGCTTCTCTGAGCTCAGAGCAAAATAAGAGGACTCTATTTACCAGCAAACATGCTTCCCCTTCTCTGACCTTATCTAGGGAGCCTGACCCTCCCCACCCTGCAACACCCTCTACCTGGGAAAAGGTGAGTAGTCCTTGACAGACCTACAAGTTCAACTTCCTCCTTTTCCTAGTAAGAACCCACCCAGAAAGTACCTGGAGTTCCTGAAATGCCTCTCTGTACAAATGAGGCATTCACAGTACATTACACAGGAGCTAATACTTCCATTCACCCTAAAAACTCCTTCCCACTTTCCAAAACTCATATATAGCACTTTTACACACCAAATAAAGTTTATGAGCACAAGCCTACCCCAAATAGAGGTATGCTCACAATCTAAGATTGGCTAAAAGAGTTGTTTCACTGAAGACTGTGGTAGGAGAAGGCTTTGTCTAAAAGAATTATATCATTAAGATCCCCCACTCTCACTCCATTTCCTGCATTCACTTCCATTAGGACCTGAAGATCCCACTCATTCTTGACTCCTCTTCATCCTTTCAGCATGGAGTGCAGTGGAGACTGACCTGGAGAGAAACAGGACTCAGATCCACAGCTGGTCCCTGACATGCATACCATAGAGGGGACTATTTTACTAATGTACTATTTGTATTACTTCTAATGTACTCTACTCTGATGATATATAAACAGGCCTTGGTGAATTCCAGGTGATTGACAATAACAAGTGCTTGCTTTTGTGAAGGTTAGTTCTCTGGATTAGAAACCATTTCCAGTCTATGCCATACTTAGAAACTTATAATGTCTCCATGACTCCTCATTTGTCTTAAAGCAATCAAAACTAAATGTACTAAACTTACCTTCAAAGGGTCTGTCTTTGATCTCTGCCAACATTCATTCAAAAGCCTTTTATAGCTAGAAAAAAAATAGCCTCAATATCCATCTTTGCTGGTAAGGTGATTTCTAAATCTACTGTGATATACACTGATAAATGACTTTAACAGAAAGGGAAATGTGCTTGAGGGAGGAGGAATTATCTGATTTGATTTTTTATTAAGTAGAAAAGGAATTTTACATTAAAGTGACATTGAAAGCTATCTGTGAGTGTTTTGAAGCAATTTTATTTGAGAATGAGAAATCACAACAATATTGAGTATTAAAATAGTGCTTATGTTTTTTGGCCCAGTAATCTTACAGACTGCTTAATCTGAGATTCAGATTTTGAAATGGAGTCCAGCCCCTGTACTTTTGTAATGGTCTCCCTTTATTTATGTACCTACCCATTGTCTGTAAGTCAGGTAATAGCTGCAAATCAAAGGGCATATTCTTGTTTCCTGTCACAAGCCCTGCTCCTTAAACATTAGATTAAACAGATGTGGCTTGGCCAAAGCTGTTGTCAACAATGCACTGCTTCCAGTGGCAATAAATCTCCCACTAATGATGTTTGGGAATAGAGCTGGTCTTTTGCACTATCTTTCCTCACTGCTCTATTTTAAGGCGATGCCACTGTAAACAAACACTTTTATAATGTGAGGTATTACACAATGTGAAATAAGCTGGGTCCATTAGCATGGTGTGAAGCTGGGGCTTAGAACAATAAAGGGATATATTATGATGTGGACAGCTGTGGAAATACTTCTGTGAACCACATAGGCACACTGACAAAAGGCAGCCTGTCTTAGTTTGCTTTTAAAGAAAGGCTTCACATGTTTCTACATTTATTAAAAAGTGACCCTCTTGAACTCAGTCTGAATGATGTTAAAATGCTGACAGAGAGACAAAAATGAAATGTCTGCAAAAACATTGTTCCATCAATACTTATGTTTTCTATTTATTTTACCCTAGATGAGAAAGAATAAGTGAATGAGGGAACTCGGTGCTCGTCATTTCAATAGCAAATAGGACCTACTATTAATACGTCTGAAGAAGTAGATGAAGATTCATTTTTATAAGCTCTTATGCCAGGAGATGGGGGAAATATTGAGTTATTTTGAGCTATCAGATCTAACTCTCTTAATACCTCTCTGATGTAAACATAAAAATTTTGAAAAATGTATTGTTTCTCAAGACTTGGTGTTGTCTAAAAGGCAGTGACCAGGCTTGGAGCCTTCACTCTTCTGTGGTCTCATCAGCTGTGAATGCGTATCTTAGCCACTGTAAAATGTCCTCTATGCTTTTCCTTATTTTCCTTTCTTTTTACTTTTAAGAAGTTCATATCTTCAGAACAGTGTGTTCAAGGACCTCAAAAGGGCACAAATTAGTCAAAACAATTACATATTTTTAAGGGAGGTAAAATGTTTAAAAACATTGTTTTGATTCATTAATTTCATTTCATTTCCTAGATGGAAATACCTTCATTATTTTTGAGGTTAGTAATTTCTGTTCAACATTGAAGATCATGACCCCCCCCCCAATGGTTTGACTCAGCATTTTTTTTTTTTTACTTTGTATTTTAGCATAAAGGGAAAAGAAATCACGCTTAAGGGCCTGGACTAATGACTTAGGCAGTAAAGTCTTTGTGGCACAAGAATAAAGGTCCAAGTTCTGAACTTCAGTTCCCATCTAAGAAGCTACAAGTGGAAGTAGATATATGTATCCCAATGAGCAGACAAGGATCCCTGGAACTTGCTGACAAGTTAGTCTGAGCTAGTGAGTTCCAGGTTCAATGATAAATCTATCTCAAAAAATGAGTAAAAGTAATTGGGGAAAACATCTGGAATTAACATCTGGTCTCACATATACACATCCACATGCGTCTGCACAAAAAAATCTACACATACACACACACACACATACACACACACACACACACACACACACACACCATATATACAGAGATATAAGCACAGAGCTATACACACATAAAGAAACTATACTTATAGTGTAAAGCTAGATCTTTTACATGTGTAGAGTCATGCACAAGCATCTGATCACTGGATTCTGCAGGGCATTGGTGATGTTAATGTTCAGTGAAATGTACAATCATTAAGGAAGAAAACAACAAACAAACTACAATACTATACAGACTGTGTTTCTAAGCTATCATGTATGGTCAGGTAGGGTTTGGGGAGCACTTTTAGCTTTTGATGACTTTATCAAACTAAAACTCCACTCTGAGCTTAGGGTCATCTTACTACCATAAAGCATACTTCCTGGTATGGACCAAGCATGCATTTGATGTTGAGGTGAACTAAGTCTTTTTCAGTAAAAATAGTAATTTAGATTGTAAACTTATTTGCCTCAATAATTTCTATTTATCACATGTAAACTAGTTTTAAATTATTATGCAAAAATAACACCAGGAAAATCACAGTTCATTTATTTTCTTTCTGAATGTATGCCAACCACATGTATACAGTTTTTTATTAAGTTTTCAGGACCAAATGAAATAATTAAGGCATAGCTCCTTCCCTTAACAAAGCTAGAATATGTGAAGATATAGAAAAAGCAAATAGCTGAAGTATACAATTTAGCATGATCTTTGGAAGGAA
Source organism: Montemys delectorum (assembly GCA_019843815.1). Classification (NCBI taxonomy): domain Eukaryota; kingdom Metazoa; phylum Chordata; class Mammalia; order Rodentia; family Muridae; genus Montemys; species Montemys delectorum. The sequence continues at coordinate 16,451 of JADRCD010175071.1, read as the reverse complement.
GGAAGCTCAAAAAAGAGGATAAAATGCATTGGAAGGAATAGAAGTTAGAGAAGAGAAGAAAAATATGTAATTTTACTGTTTTTAAAAAGGAAGACAGAGCCACAATCCATGTCACCTCCAGAAGCTGGCAAATGCACAGAAATTGAACCACCTTCAGTCTCCTGAGAGAGCATGTCACTGCTCACACCTTGATTTTGGCCCAGTGAAACCTATTTTGGTCTCCTGCACTATAGCACTACAACACAATAAATCTGTGTTGTTTCAAGCTGCTATTTTTTGGTAATATGTCTTCACAGAAGACAAACACAGATTCTGTCACTTGTGTAGGGTGTTGCTGTCACAAGGACCTAAAAATATGGAAAAGGGTTTTACTGATCAATAAGCTGTAACTAGAATAATTTTGAGAGGATGAAAATATTAGATATCCTTGAGCAAACTTGCATGAACGTGAATGTGGATGTGAATTTGTAGGAGAAGACTCACAGTATGAGTAAAAAAGGTCATCTTGATGAAATCCTTAATTGTTATAAACAGACCATTGACACAGTTGTGGAAGCTTAGGGGCTGAGAGGATGGATAAGGTGGTAAAGTGTCTGCTGCACATGCATGGAAGACGGACTTGAAATAACCAGCGCCCACATATAAAGCCAGGTATAGTGTAAGCACCTTTAATCCCAGTAGAGTAGTGGAGACAGAAAAATTGTTGGTGCTTCTTTATTTCTAAAACAATTACAAATCAGTGAGCTTCAGGTTTCATGAGAAAATCTGTCTCAAAACTGAAGTACTAATAAATAAAGATACTCAAAGATGCTTTCAGACCTCCACAGGAGACACCCTACAGAGAGAGAGAGAGAGAGAGAGAGAGAGAGAGAGAGAGAG
>JADRCD010175071.1:0-15472 GCA_019843815.1 Montemys delectorum | reverse complement strand
AGAGAGAGAGAGAGAGAGAGAGAGAGAACACAAATGAGATTAAGAAGGAAATTAGGAGGGCTCAGTTTGAAATAAATACTGAAGCACCTTTTGGTTACATGCCCAGGAGTGGTATAGCTGGGTCTTCAGGTAATACTATGTCCACCAGAATGAGTTCCAGAATAGTTGTGCCAGCTTGGAATCCCACTAACAATGGAGGGTTGTTCCTCTTTCTCCACATCCTCTCAGCATCTCCTGTCACCAGAGGTTTTGATCCTAGTCATTCTGATTGCTGTGAAGTGGAATCTCAGGGTTGTTTTGATTTGCATTTTTCTGACTAAGGAAGTCAAACATTTCTTTAGGTGCTTCTTAGCCATTCAAGATTCCTGCTGTGAATTCTCAGCTTAGTTCTTATACCTCATTATTTGAATGGGTTGTTTGTTTTTTTTGGTGGTTAGCTTCTTGAGTTCTTTATATATTTTTGGATATTAGCCCTCTATTGGATGCGGGGTTAGTGAAGATTTTTTTTTTCTCAATCTATAGGTTGCTGATTTGTCTTATTGACTATATCCTTTGCCTTACAGAAGCTTTCCAGCTTCATGAGGTCCCATTTATCAATTGTTGATCTTAGAGCATGAGCCAATGGAGTTCTAAGAAATTTCCCCCTGTGCCAATGAGGAGGCTTTTTCCCACTTTCTCTTCTATTAGTTTCAGTGTATCTGATTTTATGTGAAGTTCCTTGATCCACTTGTACTTGAGCTTTGTACAAGGAGTTAAGAATGGATAGACTTGCATTCTTCTACATGCTGACCTCCATTTGAACCAGCACCATTTGTTGAAAATGCTCTCTTTTCTCCACTTGATGTTTTTAGCTCCTTTTTCAAGTGACCATGTGTGTGGGTTCATTTCTGGGTCTTAATTTCTGCTCCATTGATCTACCTGCCTATCTCTATACCAATACCATGCATTTTTTATCACTATTGCTCTGTAATACAGCTTGAGGTCAGGGATAGTAATTCCCCCAGAAGTTCTTTTATTGTTGAGAATAGTTTTAGCTTTCCTTTTTTAATTATTTCAGATGAATTTGCAAATTACTCTTTCTAACTCTATGAAGAATTGAGTTGGAATTTTGATGGCTATTTCATTGAATTTGCAGATTGCTTTTGACAAGATGGCTGTTTTTACTATATTAATTCTGTTAATCCATGAGTATGGGAGATCTGTTTATCTTCTGAGATCTTCTTTGGTTTCTTTCTTCAGAGACTTGAAGTTCATAGAGATTTTTCACTTCCTTGATTAGATAACAAAGACACACGCCCCACTATGATCATAGCTGCCTTATCTATAATAGCCAGAAACTAGAAACAACCCAGATGTCCTTTTCAACAGAGGAATGGATACAGGAAATGTGGTACATTTGCACAATGGAGTACTTTTCAGCTACTAAAAACAAGGACTTTATGAAATTCACAGGCAAATGGATGGAACTTGAAAATAACATTCTGAGTGAGATAACCCTATCACAAATGAACACACATGGTATGTACTTACTGATAAGCAAACATTAGCCCAATAACTCAGAATACCCAAGATACAATTTACAGACCACATGAAGCCCAAGAAGATGGAAGACCAAAGTGTGAGTACTTGCTCCTTCTTAGAAGGGGGAACAAAATACCCACAGGAAGAGATACAGAGACAAAGTGTGGAGCAGAGACTGAAGGAAAGGCCATCCAGAGACTGTTCCACCTGGAGATCCATCCCATATACAGTTGCCAAACCCAGACACTATTGTGGATGCCAACAAGTGCTTGCTGACAGGACCCTGATATAGCTGTCTCCTGAGAGGCTCTGCCAGTGCCTGACAAATACAGAGGTGGGTGCTTTCAGCCAACCATTGAACTGAGCATGGAGTCTCCAATGGAGGAGTTAGAGAAAGGACTGAAGTGGTATGCAGCCCTATAGGAGGAACAACAATATCAATCAACAAGATGCCCCAGAGTGCACATGGTAGGACTCATGGCTCCAGCTGCATATATAGCAGAGGATGGCCTTGTAGGACATCAGTGGGAGGAGAGACCTTTGGTATTGTGAAGGCTTGATGCCCCAGTGTAGCAGAATGCAAGGACAGGGAAGTTGGAGTGGGTGAGTGGGTAGGGGAATATCCTCATAGACTCAGGGGTAGGGGGGATGTGATAAGGGTTTATTGGAGGGGAAACCAGGAATGGGGATAACATTTGAAATGCAAATATCGAAAATACCTAATAAAAAAACTAAAAGAAAAAAAGATTATTTAACTAGGATAATTGCATCAGAAGTTTATACATGAAAGAAAGAAAGAAAGAAAGAAAGAAAGAAAGAAAGAAAGAACAAAAACAAAAAAAGAAAGAAATACTGGTAGTCGTGTACTTTAAGGTAGAGTCTGAGTTGATAGATTTAGAATTAACTGAGTTCCTGTGAGAGTCTCTGCAGACTGTTACATCCTGAGAGCTGATATTATAACTCTTAGGAACAGCTGCATGTGGAATGAGGAGAAATGACGTAAATGAAGAGCTGACAGAGTAATACCAAGGGGTTTAAAAAATTTATTGAATATGAAGTTTTAGCACTATCAAACAATATATGGAGTTTGTAAAAATAGAGAATGTTATTGTATCTTATGATTAAGGAGCTATTATTTTCCTCATGAGACCAATTTCTCTGGTAATGCATAGTGAAAAGATGGCAATTTTTTTAAGTGACTGAAGGAAGGGTTGTGGTTACAATGGTTCAATATTCTGTTAATTAAGCTTTTGGAGATTGTAGTGCCAAGTTTAGCTAACCGCTCTGGCTCCTGGAGGGATGCATGCGAGTGCACTGGCCCAGGAACTCCTTGGATTTGCACATGTAACACACACACACACACACACACACACACACACGCACACACACACGTCAGTTAATTTTTTGACATGCAATGACAACTCAAAGGATGAACACTCTTAACCCTTAACCTGCTAGCAAATACTAATACTACCCTCCTTCCCCTGCTAAGCCAAGCTCAATAGGGTAAGTGGCCATTTGGAGGAATTCTTATACGACTTTTTCTCCTGCAGCTCTTATGTCCCATCCTTCTCCCCAAGTCATGATGACTCTCTGGCTTCCTCTCTCCCAGTTCCTATGCTATGCAAATCTAAAGATCCCACCTCAGTCTGCCTACCCAGCTGTTGGCTGTTGGCTCTGTGTTGACCGATCAAAAGCCAACTGGGGACAAGGACTTTCAGTGTTTGGACATGCAGATTCCCGATTTTGAAGGTAGGTTTAATTCAAAGCATTGAAACCAATCCTCAACAGGAAATAAAAACAAAAATTAGTGTCGAAGTTTAAGGGAAACCTATTTACAAGGAATCACTGTAAGAAAAAAGTATTTTCCCTCTTTAGGTTATGTCAATGCTGCATATTATGAATGATGTGAAACGGAGCAGGGCAGAGAAGTAGGCTTTCATTAAAAAGAAAGCAATTGATGCAACTGAAGGAAAATGGAAAAGCTGGCTTTGGTCAGGAAGAAGAAAGCAAGTTTTTCAGCCGTGAGAACATCTATCCATGCTAGGCAGGATGCTAGACAGCATGGATACTTTGAATTGGAAAGAAAGGCGAAAGCATTCTCTCAGCTCTACAATGGGGCAGTGTGATATGAGTGAGAACGTTAAAGATAGGCAGAGTCTTGGTCTGATGATAGAAAACAAATTAGCAAAGTATTTACTATGTGATGGGGACTCAGAAATCTGAAACAGAAGCTGGAAAGAAAAGAAGGGACCAAAAAGCAAATATTCACAGCCTGGGAGTCTCTTTCCACCATTCTAATAAAGATACTTGAGATCATCAACATCAACCTATAAAGATAAAAGGCTTATTTTGGCTCACATGGTTGAAGGTTTTAGTCTACAAATTGTTACCTTCATTGCTCATTGTAAGATAGCTCAACATGGAAGAAGATGTGACAGAACTAAGCAGCATGCCTCATTTCCAGGACAGAAAAGAATAAAAACAAAGGGGCAGACATCTAAGAAACCTTTCAAAGTCAGGTCTCCAAGGACACCAAGACTACTGCTTAGGCTGCACCTTGTATTTGAAGACAGTGGTATCTACTAATGAATCCTTTCTGGGGAGCATACCATTAGCACATATGGAAACATTTGTGATTTAAAATACTGTAACCATTAGTACAATTAGCAATATTTCTGTTATCCAGCAATATAAACTAGCAGTTAGAAGTTAACAGAGCTCAAATAGGATTTTTCCACAGCCACTGATTAGCAAAGAACTGAAGGTTTTCAAGCTGTAGTGAATGAGTTCTGTAAAAAGACTTGACTTGTCTATAACCAAGAGGCAGAATGAAGCACAATGCAGGTCTTGCCCTCAAAAGGCCTCAAGCTTTTATTCTCATAGTCTCTCATTTCACCATTACTAGGAATCTAACCTGTGATCCTAGGTAAAATTCCCTGGCCCCACTACAGATATGCTAATTCATTAGGATAAGGCACAGCTAGGATTTTGCATTGAAATACACACCCCAGGTGATTCTGACACAGGTGTTCCAAAACTCACACTGAGATGTATCCTCTGATTGCATATTGAGAACTATCAGCCTGGGAGTATAGGGATTAAGTTAAGAGGGTATAGGTCACAATGGTAATGAACAAGTTGGATTGTAATTAGACAGTAGCCGAGGGCTGGGTGACTGTACAGTAGTGAGAGAAATTCATTTCACAGAGAGAGGGGCGGAAATGAAGCTTCTTTAAAAATGTATTTCAGAGGAGAAAAAAAGCTTTAATTCCTTTGCCTACCCCAGCATCTTCTCTGCTACAATCCAAGAGGGAGCTATTTTTTAAAGTTTCACAGCAGCGAGTTAAACATTTTTATCAGTAACTTGAGTGGTAGTTCTATTTCATTATGCATCCACACATGTGTGTATGACATTCCTATAAGAACTGTCACTGAAACTATCATGTAGATAAGGGGAGTGCCCTAGTTAAGACCAAAGCTATACTCATTTCTAATTATATTGCCCTTTGAATGTGAGACTGTTTTTTTCTTCCCCTAGGAAACAGTGACAAAAAAGTGGAAAATTATATGAATTAGTAATCTTGATCTTCTAACAAAATTTCATTACAAAAGTCCCAAACCACAACAGATTCCTCTACCAGAGGTCAAAAACTTGTGATTCAGAAATGAGATTGGTTTCTCTTCATTATCATTTTTTTCAGAATACTATATTTGGTAAAATATCAGGTGTGAGCCAACTTTAAATATATGCTCTGTAATATAGACAGTCATGAGTGAATGATCCTGTGCTCAAGTTAGTGAGAAATTTTTCTGCTTTTTTTTTTTCAATATCCATTCTAGGAGAGAGATTTACCTGCATTAGGTAATTAATGTGGGCATGTTGTTGAAATATTTTACATTGTTTAGAATTATATTTCAAATAATAAAAAGACTAAGGGTAACTGATGTTGGTGCACTCCCCAAACATATAGTTTCTAAGGTTGTGTTCTCAATGGAAATGAGAAAGAAGCAGAAGGCAGCAATATATTTGCATGGGAAAAGTGTATGATCTACTTCCATTAGCTTAGACTACAGGATAAGGTCACTTTTTACTTCATGACAGACTTGGAATGCTAAAATGAGAAAGGAAAGAGAAAAAAAGTTTGTTGAACATTTTCTAGTCTCTGAGTAGAATAAAATCCCACTCCCTACCAAAAAAATTAGAGAGAAGAAAGAAAGAAAGAAAAAGAAAGGAAGAAAGAAAAGAAAAAAGAACAGAACAAAGTACATTCATTAACATGCCCCTAACAGGGTCTGTGCTTCAAAATCAGATTACAGACTTTACCATACTTGGGCTATAATGAGAGATAGTCAGCCAGCGTTATGCAGGATTCCCTGTGTCCTAAATAATACCTTACATTCTCAGAAAATTCACTCTATTTTATTATAAATTAATCTAGTACTTCTCAAGAATAACAGTTGTATGTTTCTCCATTGTTAAAATAACAACAGCAACAATACTGACAATAACTTCTTTTATCGTATTCTATCAATTTTATAATAGGTGCCATATATATATATACATAGTATATATATATATGTATATATATACATATATATATGTATATATATATACATACTAAAGAAATGACTTATCATTCACCAATCTATATTAGTTACTTTTCTGTTGCTAAGTAAAATATAAGCCACAAAGTTCAAGCCAAAACTCAGAAGAAACCTAATCAGCGGGAGAGAAGAGTTACAAAAATCATTGTCAGTTCTGTTGAAATTAGCTACAGGTTGAGGTTCAAGTAGCATCACTTTAAGCACATGACTACTCCTTCAGAGATGGCACTACCATCATCATGCTGAAATGCAAGATACCTGCCTATTCAATAGGTGACTTTTTCTGTTTACCCTATTTCTTAGAGTTGTCTTAACATTCTTGGCTTTTTCTTAAGGGTATAGCTTGGTGCTACAGTATTTGCCTAGCATGCACAAAGCTATTGAGTTAAATCCCTAGCACTCCTTCAACAAACGGAAAAGTTAAACTAACACAAACAAACCCCCAAGAAACCTAAACCTCAAATCAAATTAAGTGTTTTATAATATCAGAAACAGGCTATGTGACACGATCGGAAGCCTGGGTGGCTGTGCAGGAGGAACCGTTCTGCTTCACCTCATCTTGTCATGAAGAGACATTACTTTAATCTCTGCTTTATCTCCACATTGCCTTCTTGTTTCCTATATTTATATTCATATGAGAATGATTTCATTGGATTTTCTGGTTTCAAGTCTATTCCTTAATTAATTAATCTTTACAACCTTATTTTCCAATTAGGTTTCATTCTGAGATACTGGGTAGACATGGTATTGGAGAAAACTCTATTCCAAGTGTTCCCTACAAAAGGATGACTGTCTTACTTCTTTCCTATGAATATCTATGAGCTTAGGAACCAAAATTAGCTTTGCTGCTACAACTGCTACAGGATCTTTTTATAAAAGCTCACTAAAGTTAGCAAGTAACAAAACTTACAATTAGAAACTAATGCAGTATTCTGTGGCTTAAAGCAGTAACCATGTGTCATTCTTCAAAGGTCTGTGGGCTATTTAACCAGTTCACTGATCATCACTGTGGTCATCCCATCTTCTTATGTCTGGCAGCAGGCTCTGGGCACTGCTGGGAGCTGGTTCACCTGACAGTTTCTGCTACATGCCTGCTCCCTAAGGTTGTATGATGTTAATCTAATGTATATGTAAGTTATTATCCTGGTGCTTCTATGGTCTAAGAAAAGAGGCAGAAGCAAATAATGTCTCCTAAGATATAGCTTCTATTCCTTGCAGAGAATTCTGTTGATAAAAAATGTTATAAGACCAATACATATACAGGGCAGGGAAACAAACTTGAATTTTAATAAAGAGAACTGAGAGGATACATTGCAAGTGGTAAAAGAAAGATAGAATGGGGCTGGCAAGATGGCTCCGCGGTTAAGAGCACTGACTGCTCTTCTGAAGGTTCTAAGTTCAAATCCCAGCAACCACATGGTGGCTCACAACCATCCATAATGAGATCTGATGCCCTCTTCTGGTGTGTTTGAAGACAGCTACAGTGTACTTACATATAATAATAAACAAATCTTAGAAAGAAAGAAAGAAAGAAAGAAAGAAAGAAAGAAAGAAAGGAAGGAAGGAAGGAAGGAAGGAAGGAAGGAAGGAAGAATGGGCTGTGCTCTATCTACTACAGCCTCCAGCCAAACCTGCTAAACAGAAACAACACACTTTCTTCTCATTTAGATATTTGTAATTTATAAACAAATACATTACACTCACAAGTTGTATCTTTTGTGGAATTTTAGCAGTGAGAGAGTTGAGAAGCACATACACGCACACTGAAGTTAAACTCCAATCTTTAAAATGTGAGATTCCGAGATGGTTCACAAGTTCCTTCCCGTTGTCAAAGTCCTGACTTCACTCCCGTGTGACATTGCTGTAACAGTGACACATACTCTGTATGACAATATGGAAAAGAAACTGAGTCCTGATCTAAGACAAGTATGTTTTTCCAATGGGCTTCGCTAGAAAGTGTCTAATTCATCACCACCACCTAACACCATCATACACATTTCCATGATAAATTTATTCGTGCTTTTATGCTTTTGAAAGGTCTTCATCCTTTGGCTTTGTTACAAGAATTAAATAAGTTATGCATACAGTAACTAAAATACAAGCTGGTGCATAGATAGTATATGTAGTCATGATTATTTCAATAATTGTAGTATTCTTATATTAATAATTCATTTTCAATGTTAACCAGCCACTGGCTTTACTCTTTTCTGCTATTAAAGTTTGCTTTGAAAAGTGCAAGTTTACTGAGTGCAATTTATATGTTAGTAAACATTTTAAACATATTGAAGTTTCTGTTTCGCTGCTTTCAATTCCACCTGATAACAATAGTAGATGGGTGACCTCCACTCAGTGGAATTTTGTAGTGCCATTTGCACAAATCACAACTACACACACACACACACACACACAGACACACACACACATATATACACACACCTTTAGGATGAGACACAGATGTACACATCTGGTGTGAAAATGTCTTTTCCAATTTCATATAACTTTCCCTGTACAACTTCACAGTTACAGCTGCAACTTCCTCACCTTGGCTGGGTGGCAGTATTTCTAGTTTTATATTTACCTCTTTTCTCAGTTCTATTTTGAATTGTCTATCCTATTTTTCTCTTTAGTTCAACCCTTTTTATACCTTGTGTAGTTTACCAATGTTACATAAAGTAAGGAAACTCATCAAAGGTGACTTATAGCAATCTTCACTACTATCTATAGCTGAATGACCTTAGATAGATATTAGTAAGTTTCATATATTTTAATCCTTAGTTTCCCATTCATTATACCCAGTTAAGTCTTATTGACAGATAAGGAAATTAGTTGTACAAGCCTGTAGTACTGGCATTGGAGTGGTTAACGTGAAATGATTGTGTTTTCATGGTAATTTTTGGCAAAATAGTGAAACTTATATCAAAAAATGGCCATAGGCTATAAAATGAAACGCCCAGTTCTAGGAAGAATGGGTTACTTCTATTGCAATAGCTAGTCAAGAGCTTCCCATAGACTCTCAAGCATAATAAATTATTGTGAATGTTCTTGGTTACCCTTCAGAATTTGATTATAGGAGTCAATTGTTAGGACACTCCATACTTGAGTCATTTGAACATGGCTAAATCATGCTAGTACTAACATAGAAGCTCCATCTCTACAGGCTAGTTTTTATTATGCATTGTGATGTTACACATGCTACTGGGGAAGAAAAGTAATAAAAGTCTTACCTAGTTGTGATCCCTACAAGCCACAAGATTGGCTAGCCTGGCAAGTTATGCAATATTGGCGTGAATCTTATAGGAGTAACCAATCACTTTGTGATTGAATTTTATGTCTACTACATAAAATGTAGAGAGATGAAACTCATATCTGATGCCATTAATGGGACCAAGAACTCAAATTATGTAAACAGTGGGCCCTAGAGATGAGACTATTACTATTACTACAACAACAACAACAACAACAACTACTACTACTACTACTACTACTACTACTACTACTATTAAACTACTCTGCTAAACAGACACAGCATTAAACATTGGCTAAGATATGTCTCTACTCATAGATAAGGCAGCACTCATGTGAGAAGATTCTTCTTATAATGGAAGACAATTAACAACAACCCACAAACAGTCAATATACAGAAAAGAAAGACTGTGGAGTGCTCAGCCCTAAACAGGAAATCTATGCCAAGCAACCTCCTCATCTCCCTCCTAATATCATGAATGTTAGGGAAGAAAGATTGCAAGAGTCAGAGATAATGGATGTCTACAGGGAAACTGTTTTCTGGACATTCCAGGACAGCTGCAAATATGAACTCACTATGGTTGAGAATACATGCTCAGGATACGAACATAAGTAAGCCAAACCAAATCCCACCATAAAGGTAGGAGGGGGCCAGGCAGTCCTGCTCACAGTTAAGAAACAATTGGTGATTGGCTGTTGCTATGACAGGGATAGTTAGTTTTATTCAGGAATGCACTGACTTAGAGGCTATCCATGCTCCAGTTTAAGTCTCTGCACCCATGAACATTCTGACAGCACTAAAGGCCTTCAGCAAGGTTTTAAAAGCATGAGAGATCACATTGAATTTATAGAGAATAGGAGCTGGAGGGGAGGAAATGTAGGATAGACTTGAGTAAAACAACCTACCCACTACAGTTTCCCTGTAGACATCCATTATCTCTGACTCTTACAATCTTTCTTCCCTAACATTCATGATATTAGGAGGGAGATGAGGAGGTTGCTTGACATAGATTTCCTGTTTAGGGCTGAGCACTCCACAGTCTTTCTTTTCTGCATATTTACTGTTTGTGGGTTGTTGTTAATTGTCTTCATTTCATTTATCAGAGACAATAGGTGATTAATAAGAACCAATAAAACAATAATTATAACAACATAGTGTGATAAATATCATATAACTGTAGCTTGTCTGTTCTTCGAAATGTCTTCTTGTTATGTTGTCATCAGTCATGAGAATGATGTTAATATCTGACATGACTGATGAACATGAATGAGGTAGGCATTGACACAGCTTGAGATTGCTGCTGGTCTTCTCTATTGACCTCCAGGTGAGCTTCTTTTCTATCTCACCCAAGACCCTTTCTGATGTACTGTCCATGTCACACCGGATACTTGCCTCATAGTTACTTGGGCACTGTCTTAGTCAAGGTTTCTATTCCTGCACAAACATCACGACCATGAAGCAAGTTGGGGAGGAAAGGGTTTATTCAGCTTACACTTCCACATGGCTGTTGATCACCAAAGGAAGTCAGGACTGGAACTCAAGCAGGTCAGGAAGCAGGAGCTGACGCAGAGGCCATGGAGGGATGTTCCTCGCTGGCTTGCTTCTCCTGGCTTGCTCAGCCTGCTCTCTTATAGAACACAAGACTTCCAGCCCAAGGATGGCACCACCCACAAGGGGCCCTACCCTTTTGATCACTAATTGAGAAAATGCCCCACAGCTGGGTCTCATGGAGGCACTTCCCCAACTGAAGCTCCCTTCTCTGTGATAACTGCAGCCAGTGTCAAGTTGACACACAAAACCAGCCAGTACAATTGACCCCTTGTCAATTTGACACACAAACACATCACTATTAAGCCTAAACCCTTCCTTTTTATTTATCCTCAAGATCTAAAGTCCCACAGTCTTTACATATTAAAAGTTCAATCAATTTAAAAGGTCCAATATCTTTCAAAATTGAAGGTCTCTTAACTGTGGACTCCACTAAAATACTTTCTTCCTTCAAGAGGGAAAAATATCAGGCACAGTCACAATTAAAAGCAAAAATCAAACTCCAACCATCCAATGTCTGGGATCCACTCATGATCTTCTGGATTCTTCCAAGGGCTTGGGTCACTTCTCCAGCTCTGCTCTTTGTAGCATACACCTTGTCTTCTGGGCTCCAGATGCCTGTACTCCACTGCTGCTGCTGTTCTTGGTGATCATTGCATGGTACTGGCATTCCCAAAACACTGCTATAACTAGGTTTTACCAATAGCCTCTCATAGACTGTCTTCATGGTGCCAAGCCTCAACTCCTTTGCATGACACCTTCAGTCCTGAGCTGTGAATTGCAAACTGAGGCTGCACCTTCACCAATGGCCTTCCATGGCCTCTCACTGTGCCAAGCCTCAGTTGCTCTCCAGGACCCCTTCATGCTGTCAAAACCAGTACCACTTGGGTGACTCTTACACATTATCAAGTCCTGCTGCAGCACAAGGTACAACCTTGGCTATCTCTGGAACACAACCTCTTAGTGCTCTCAGAAAACACTTCCCAGAAGATGTCACGTCAATGATGCTCGTCTCTTCTTAATCACCACTAATTTCTTAGCTCCAGTTAACAGCATCAACAGTCCCTGTAATGCAAAGTTTTCACTTTAGTAGTTCTGGTATCTTGTTAATCACAGCTGATACTTCAGCCCCAGCTGACCAGAACCACAGAATCTTCACAATCAAACCAACATGACCCTGATAAGAGTCTTTAATCTTCCCTCTGAAATTTCACAAGCCAGGACTCCATCTTCTGCACTGTTCTCAATATGATCTTCCAAGCTCCTACAGAATACCCCACAGAGTTCTTAACAATCAGTGGTTCTTCTAGCTCAAAGTTCCAAAGTCCTTCCATAATCCTCCCCAAAACATGGTCAGGTTGTCACAAGAATACCCCACTATGCTGGTACCAATTTGTCTTAGTCAGGGTTTCTATTCCTGCACAAACATCATGACCATGAAGCAAGTTGGGGAGGAAAGGGTTTATTTGGCTTACTTCCACATTGCTGTTTATCACAAAGGAAGTCAGAACTGGAACTCAAGCAGGTCAGGAAGCAGGAGCTGATGCAGAGGCCATGGAGGGATGTTCCTTACTGGCTTGCTTCTCCTGGCTTGCTCAGCCTGCTCTCTTATAGAACCCAAGACTTCCAGCCCAGGGATGGTACCACCCACAAGGGGCCCTACCCCCTTGATAACTAATTGAGAAAATGCCCCACAGCTGGATTTCATGGAGGCAGGCAATTCCCCAACTGAAGCTCCCTTCTCTGTGATAACTCCAGCCTGTGTCAAGTTGACACACAAGACCAGCCAGTATAGGCACTAAGGGGGATTTATTATGGTGGTAACAAAATGTCCCAGTTCAAATAATCCCCCAAAAAATAGAATTATAAACTTTGGTATCATTTACTTTACTTACATAATTATCAAACTCATATTTTTAAGAGAATCATACCACAGATAATTAGAGGTTTCAAGTAATTAAGAGACTACAACTTACTACTATACTTGAGAATTGGTCTCATGTATTTCCTCTTATAAATGTTGTGTATTGTTAGGCTTCCTATGGTTGTTAGAAACACTTTATGTGGTCTTAGGATTAGTGTGTCGTTAGATTGATAATAGGGTCTACTATCTCACACCAGAGCGCCATAACCCACTGCACTCAGTTATCCTTGAAGGCTTTATCCAGCTTCTTCTCTTCCTGGTGTTAACTGAGATTTTAGAATTGCATCATTTTATTTATGTCTGTCTTTTCCAGTGGAAGGTAAGCCCTCTGAAAGCACCAGCTTTGTACCTCTTGAAACTCCTTTATTAGACTTTCAAAAAAACATCTATTATCATTAAGATACTCAACAAATATTCAGTGAAAAACTTCTAAGATCCCTTCTATAAAGAGGGTCAATATTACCTGCTGTGGCTCAGTTCTGTTAACATTTCATGATATTTAAAAAATTGGTCTCCAAAGGCTTGAACTTCCTGTTCTTAAAACCCAGAGTGCACGGGGTGGGGTATAGTGGGTATGTGGCAGGAGCTCAGCTTCCTGAATTTTGTGTCTGCATCTTTAACTTCTCTGTTCATCTGATGCTATTTGGTTCCTCTATCCTTAGAGCTCAGCAAACATAAAGATTCAAAGCCTTACAATAAATATTGTTCTCGTGAATTCTTGGTAGAGCATATTTTAAATTCAGATGTATTCTCTGGTGAGGTTTTTTTCCAGTAGAAGCCTCCAAGGAGTTATTTTATGAGTGCACCATTGCTACCCATTCATGGCTTGCTTTTCAGTTTAGGAGATTCTAGAGGGGTATTTTTATGTTATATTCTTTGCATGCACTTTGATTGATTTACTGTATTTCTGGAAACCCTCATAAAGCCAATCCATTTGTAAAAAGCACTGTAATGTATTTACACACACTGGAAATAACAGTCACATAAAAGGACTCCTTGCATTTCACTTAAACCACAGAGAATGTGTACCCAGCCCATGTCTCCATCTTTAGATGGATGAGATGGAAAACAAAACTTATCTGTACACTTATGCATCTACTGGAGGCCAGATCAAGCTTTCTATGGACCTCTACTATTTTCTTTGGTCCTTATCGGTAAGATTGACACTTGAAGCATGTTTGTTCTCTTTTTCATTGACCGAAGGGATTGCCTACACAGAGCACAGACTTTTCTCTCTCAAGTTCCAAAGACTGTTTTCCTCATTTCATAAAGCTTCATGGTAAGAGCTGAGTGCAGCTAGATGAAGTGTAAGAGCTTTTCACATGTTTGCTTACATTGAACACTTGTTAAGGATATAGGACATTATCCTCTAGCTCTGAGACCTCTGTAAAACATCCAAAGCCACATGAAAATACGTTTAGCATTCCATTTCACCTTCAAAGTATTGCTATTGGTCATTCTGAAATGAAATCATAGATTCCAACTGGGGAGCTGATATAAAATTATATCTTAATTTGGATGCAGAACCTCAAATGGTGTAGACCATTAAATTTACACATTCCTTTTATATTTTCTCTCTTTCTTTTTTCTCCCACTTTCTTTCTCCAGTTTTTGTTGTTCTTCATCCCTTTTCTTTCTTAATAGATTCATGATTTTTCATTCCTGGTGAAATTTACCTTGATCATAATATCAAGTTGTTTTCACATGATGTAAAGCATTTGAAAATCAGGAAAAAAACATTTGCTATTAGGTTAAGGTTTGTTTTATTCCTTCAAGAACACATTACAATTCTTCTTTTTGGTGCTTTCTTATAAAGCCAAAAGATTCCATTGAGACCCAGGTCATTTAGTGCTCATTGTGGAAACTATACCGAAAGAACATAAAAATATTACAGATTGACACATATGCCCAACTTTATTAAACAGAATGCAACACTGTCATTTAAAAGTCTTGAGTGAAGTAACCCAATCATAAAAGAACACACATGGTATGCACTCACTGATAAGTGGATATAGTGGATATTAGCCCAGAAGCTCAGATACAATCCACAAACCACAAAAAAAAAAAACAAACAAAACAAAAAAAAACCTCAAGAAGAAAAAGGACCAAAGTGTTGATACTTCAATCCTTCCATAAGGGGGAACAAAATATTCATGGAAGGAGTTCCATGCAGAAACAAACTATGGAGCAGAGACTGAAGGAAGGACAATCCGGAGACTGCTCCACCTGGGAATCCTTCCCATATTCAATCACCAAATCCAGACACTACTGTGGATGCCAGCAAGTGCTGGCTGATAGGTGCCTGATATAGCTGTCTCCTGAGAGGCTCTGCCAGTACCCGACTAATACACAAGTAGAGGCTCACAACCATCCATTGGACTGAGTACAGAGTCCCCAATGAAGGAGCTAGAGAAAGGACCCAAGGATCTGAAGGGTTTGCAACCCCTTAGGACGAACAACAATATGAACTAACCAGTACCCTCAGAGCTCCCAGGGACTAAACCACTAACCAAAGAGTACACATAGTGGGACTCATGGCTACAGCTGTATATATTGTAGAGGATGACCTAGTCAGTCATCAATGGGAGGAGAGGTCCTTGGCCCTGTGAAGGTTCTATGCCCCTGTG
>JADRCD010175070.1:0-22586 GCA_019843815.1 Montemys delectorum | reverse complement strand
AAAGAAAGAAAGAAAGAAAGAAAGAAAGAAAGAAAGAAAGAAAGAAAAGCACATTAGGAGAATTCTGAGGTAGGTGGCCTTATTTTCCTCTATCTCTTAATGACTGACATTCTGGAACTATTACCGGGGTGTGAGGGTTGTTGCTGGCCCATTATCCTTGCTTCAGGCCCAGTGGTGAGGCAGTTTCTGGCTAGCTGACTAAAGCCCAGGATTTTAGGCCTAATCTCCTGAACTGCCAGTTTGATGCCTGCTATGGAGTCAGCCTGGCTCATCACCTCCACTCCTCTTATCTTCTCCCAAAGTACCACTCCTCAGTTCCCTTCAGAAAAAAAAAAAAGCAGACATCCCAGATACATAAACCAAATATTGCATAACACGATACAATTCAAACTAGGCACAAACTAGCCCTCCTGCTCTTTATTGATGTAAATTTCAACTTAAGAAATCATTTCCCTTTAGTTTCTGCTCCATAGTTAGTCTCTACAACTCCTTCCATGGGTATTTTGTTCCCCCTTTTAAGAAGGAAGGAAGTATCCAGACTTTGGCCTTCCTTCTTGAGTTTCTTATGGTTTGTGGTTTGTACTTTGTATATTCTGATCTTCTGGGCTAATATCCACTTATCAGAGCATGCATACCATGTGTGTTATGGAGCAGAGACTAAAAGAAGGACAATTCAGAGACTGCTCCACCTGGGAATCCTTCCCATATTCAATCATCAAATCTGGACACTATTGTGGATGCCAGTAAGTGTTGGATGACCGGAGCCTGATACAGCTGTCTCCGGAGAGGCTCTGACAGTACCCAACAAATACAGAAGTAGAGGCTCACAGCTATCCATTGGACTGAGTACAGGGTCCCCAATGAAAGAGCTAGAGAAAGGACCCAAGGAGTTGGAGGGTTTGCAGCCCCTTAGGATGAACAACAATATGAACTAAGTAGTACTGTCAGAGCTCCCAGGAACTAAAACACCAACCAAAGACTACACATGGTGGGACTCATGGCTCCAGCAGCTTGTGTATAGCAGAGGATGGTCAAGTCGTTCATCAATGGGAGGAGAGGACCTTGGCCCTGTGAAGGTTCTATGCCCCAGTGTAGGGGAATTCCAGGGCTAGTAAGCAGGAAGGGGTGGGATGGTGAGCAGGGGGAGGGGAGAGGGAACAGGGGTTTGTTTTAGTTTGTTTTTTTCTTTTTTCTTTTTTGGAGGGGAACCTGGGAAAGGAGATATTGTAAATAAAGAAAACATCTAATAAAAAAAAACAAAGAAAATCATTTCCCTACAATGATTCTCATTTCAAAAAACAGATGCTAGGACTTTGAGTGTGATAATACACACAAGTCCTAATACAGGGAAGTCACTCATTATTATTTATTTCGGAGTGATGGTATTTGAGTGGTTAGGACAGAACTCTGAGTTTCAGCTCTCCTGGACTGCCTAGACCCCTGACTCAGCATCATAAGCACCCTACCAATACCCTGGTTTTTCATGAAAAAAAAAAAGGTTTAATTGCTTTTTTTTTTCAGTAAATGCTCACCTATCTAAGCTTAATTTTTGCTAGTTTCTAATCATTGTGTCTTCTAATTTCCAAAAGAAGTTGAAACTTCCTTATCCTACATTGTCCTAAATAAAATTTCTACTCTGTTTTCTGAGATTTCAATATGTACAAGAGGCACCTAAAATTTCCTTTGTATCTCTAGCTGTTATATAACCCTGAAGAAATGGGAAGTGTGAAGGATGCCATGGCTCTCTTTCACACTTTTACCCTCTCCCTTTTGAAGACTGAAGAGTCTGCACAGAATTCTTTCTTAAGTGGGAGCACAGCCTACAGTTTCTCATTTCTCCCAGGAAGTGACTAAGTTTTGTGTTTTCAATTGTTCTTTAAGACTTTAGCTCCTGTCTTGGCAAGCTGAAGGCAATGCAGCTGTGGGCTACACCTGCTTTCTCCTGTACAATAACTACCCAGAAAGAGAGGAAATGGCCTTGAATGCTTCTGACTCCGCAAAGCTGATGGTTGCCTGCACTTCCAGAGTGTTGCAGAAGTAGACTGCTACCACAGTCTGAGGCTTTCTTCTGGCTGTGCTTAAAGTACAAAGACTGGAAAGGATATTACTTTTTGAAAATGCAGTAATGATGTTGTACCTATTATTTACCTGAAGGATGCTTTGGTTAGCAAGGAAAAACAATAGCAAACAAAAAAGCTAGCACAGAAGAAGAGAGGAAAAATAGTGATGAAGAAGTCAATACAGAAATTAGGAAACAGCAAAACCAGAGACTCAGTGAGAGAGTTAAATCTATCGTACCCCTAAAGAGGGACTGAGGCAGAAGAATTCCTGCAAACTGAAGTCTGCATAGGTGGGCTACATAATCAGCTTTGAAATAGCCTGAACTACAAAGCGAAAGAATGTCTAAAACAAAAGATGTGCCCCCCCCAAAATACAGTAAACGAAATCACAAACATAGTAACAGAAAGATGTACTTTAGAAAAGATATTTTCTACATGTTTTTTGAATAAGTACTTATTCTAACATATTTATAATAACTACATTCTAGAATTTAGAACACAAAAATCCCATGATGTGAACTTATTCCATTGCTTCCACAATTCTTCCAAAAGATAACATTATAAAAAGCTGACTTTTAATCCAATTTTTTATTCATCTTTCCCCATTTGGAATTTCCTCTCTACCTTTCTCCATCTGTCTTTGAAAGTTGTTATTAGGTTTTAGAGAAGAGTGTGGTCTGAGATTGAAACATGGAGTCCTTGAGGCAAAGGGTTTGTTTAAGAGATCCTAGAACAGCTGAGAGTCAAGAGACAGTTTCAGTCAATTTCTAAGCACATCTAACAAAGAAAAAAATCAGTTCTTTAAAGGTTTCTGTGGAAGAGGAAGGGGAGAGAAAGGGGGAAGGGAAAGGGAAGAGGGGAAAGGGAAAGGAAAGGGGGAAGGAAAGAGGGGAAGGAGAAGGTATCCTTCCCCAAAGAAATGGCCCAAGATCGATCACCTCCCAAGGTAGACACAGAGACATTTTGTTATTTCATATTTCTGGATGAAGCAAGTGTTAAAAAGATCTCAAGAAAATTCCTGGAAGAGCCATGGGCCTAGTTAGCTTGTAGGGATCCACATTACTCCATGGGATTTGTAATCTTGAAATGCTGGGTCCCAGGAAGTATGAGAGGATAGAATCTGACTCTTGAGAGCAACCTGAACAGAGAAGACTCCATAGGGTATGGCCAGATCTTTGTGCCTCTTCATAGCTGGAGAGGGTCTGTAACAGATGTAAATTTTCTCCAATCTATTCTAAATATAGGAACTGCAAGTCAATTGACATCTTGTCCAGAGCTTCCTTGGAGACAGGCTCAGACAGCACTATGCAGAGCTGGCAATTTACCCTGTGATGTAACCTTTTCTTCAGCTTGCAGGTCTCTGCCTTTTGCCAGATTACTAATTTGTGGAATCTAAGGTTTGTTTTCCCAATCCCTATTTTTGTTGTTTACTTGAAAAATGGATCAAGAAAAGAGTCAGAAACTGTCTCTGATCTGTTGCTTGCCTTCTGTAGGTTTTAAAGAATCACTTGCATGCTCTGTGAACTCAGAATTCTTAAGAATATAGCAAGTCACCTCTTCCTTCATTGCTAAGTATATGTTGACTACATGCTCAGAGTCATGTCTACTTGCATTTTCAAGAAAATGTTTTATTTACCTTGACACTAATAAGGAGTTCTTAGAGAAATGGAAGGAATCATTCATATCAAGTTAATTAACTAATAAGACTTTGGTAAAATGAAATACAAATTGAGTCTGAACTTTCAATCAAAGAAATTAATTCTCTCTGAAGGAGAGAAGCCTATGTTCAAACATCTCAAAATAGTTCTTGATTAGCATTTTCTTTGAGTGTATGGAAAAGTAATAACAATTTGAGGAAGAAGTGACATTTAAGTGCTAGAAACCACCAATTCATTGACCTCTTAAAATCAACACAAAGAGTCATGTGTGACCTGGAGACTGAATGAGAATCAGGCAAGGTTGTTTCTCTTCTTTAAACACCAGGAGTGGAGCACGTACTGTATTATCTAAATCATATTTCATCTCCTTCTACTTCTCTGTCAAAGGGAATCACCTCAACGTGTTTCCAACTGCCTTAAGTCAATAGGTCTTGGTCATGTTTATGCTGGCATTTCAGATGTGAAGTCCTTCTAACCCTCTCTCCACTCCAACACTTCACACAATGCTCAATGAACAGAGGAATCATTCTTTCTGATATTATCTCCTTAATTCTTGGTAATAAGGACCAGATAACAGACAGATTTTATATGTTCTTCCAATTATCTGACTGTACTTCGAATTTGCACACATGATTTGAGGCCAGGGTTATAAGTGCATCTGTGATTCTGTTTCTTAATCCTAGATGTTTATAACATGCTAGCATATAGAAGGTACTAAATGGACACCTGTCCAATGAATGCAATGAATTGTATGCATAACCTTTTTCTTGGAGAGTATCTCTACAAGGAAAACCAGGGCTCTGAGACACAGATCTAAGTTTCTTGTTTGCATCCACTACCAATTAATTATTATTTAAAATAATTGTGAACTTTAGAAAGTCATTCAAAATACTGTAACTTACAGAACTCTGTTAAAAGGTAACTCAAAAGAAAAACAAGTTTTAATATTCACAAGTATTGACAAAAATCTTACTGAAGATAATTATTTACAATTGAAACACTCATTCCCCTATTAGCTTGTCTAGCTATCACTTTATTAAGCAAAGACTTCTCCAGATATTATGCCTGTGAAAATGTTAGTTACTGTGTGTATCTTGGTAAATAAGATAAATATCTAATAAAGTCTAGAATTTATTAGAAATTTTCTGAATTTGCAATCTTAAATAATGCATTTATAGACTGAATTGGTATAGGTTATTTGTATTCTACCCTGTACTTTTGTGACCATAGAATCATGTGCTATGATATAATTTTGCCATCACTTTATTCAAAACACACTGAATTTTGTTTTTGTTTCATTTCTATACAATCTGTTAAAAATTCCTCAGGAATATTTAGTTAATAACAATAAAAACCCTTTAACACATAAGTTAGTATATGTGAATTAAACAACTATAAATCTATCACTAGTTGAATTCCAACACTCAAAAATATTATAGGCAAAATGTAATGGATCAATTAATAATGGAACTCCAGCACTCCACAAGAAGATGAGCAAAACTTGATATTAAATATGGTCATTTATTTGAACATTTAAAGGCTTTTATAAATGCCATAATAACTTTCCAAAAACATAGACCATCGAAGTTTCATAAAATATATACATATATGAAAGGAATTTAAATAAAGCCAACTTACAATGAGGGCAACAATGACCAAACTAATTATCTTATTTTACAAAGTAAAACCTCCAGTTTCAGGAATAGGTTATATATTCTTGAATTATTGTACAAAAGTGTCCCATGGATCCCTAAAACCATCATAGCCTATTGTTAAAGCTATTGATTACTTTCCAAAAACTGTATAGATATTTGGTCATTTGCTATACATTATAATGCTAATATTAGCCCTCAAGATCTGGTTGTCTCAGAGACAAGAGAATCCTCATGTATACCAAGTGATGTGATGTGACCTTGGTCTGTAATTTAAAACTATAGGTTGAGTAAAGATGCTGATAGCCTATAGCTGCACAGAAGAGAGGTAGATGGGTTTTCTGTTCCCAGGCTTAGAGTCAGAGGAGGACCATAAGGAGTAGAGAGGAGAAGTGGAGAGAAGAAAAAATGCTATGGGGTAAGTGAATCATGAAAACATGCCCATGAGGGCTGGGCAGTAGGAGTAAGAGCAACCCAGGTGGGACATGGCACACCCTAACTTATGGAGTTTTTGATAGGGAAGTAGATACTAATAATTTAGAGGGTATATATTTGTCCAGCTTTAGAGCTTTAAAGGTTTATCATAAATATAAAGGTTTTGTGTCTTCTATCTGGGAACAAAATGATATAAGATGGAGTAGAAATCACTGACTGAGATTAAATAATTCCTATAGCAACTGGTTTTATGGCCCACTGATGAAAGTACCACTTACTTATGTCATGGAATTTGGAGAAATGGAGCATTGGCCAATTCAAAGATTCACATCTACTGACTAATGTTCATAGTCCATGCATATTTCATATATCAGAATTACTTTGCATGCTACCAGAGATAAAAGCAGCTAACAACGTCACCCAGCTATAAATAATGTGTTCTACATAAATTACAAGATATTAATTAGTGCATCAGTGCCACAAATGTTATGGAAGTCACTTTTTAGTTACTTTTTAAAATTGAATTTAAGGTACATTTGTTGCATTGCGACTCATACCTGACACTGTAACATAAGATGAGATAAGATGGTTCATGGTTCCTGTGATACAAACCTAGTAATATTCTGCTAAAGGAATACATCAATAAAGTGAATCCTAATGACATATTGCTATCCCCAAAGATCTGTGCATCATTCAGTCCTCATCATGGAAGCTTCCTCTTGCAGTATTTGGTTATCAGCAAAGAGATCCACAACTGGAAAGTGTGCACAGACTGAAAGCCTTTGGAACAAGCAGCAATCAGTGGTCCGTCTTCATCAAGCCCCTCTCCTCAAGGCCTAGAGATCTAAGTGGAAGGGGTGGAGGAAATATTACAAGAGCCGGGGTAGTAGATGAATCCAAGAAAATAGTATCCTCCGGATACAATGGGACTAAGATATATATGGCTTTACAGAGTCTAGGACAACATGCCCAAGAACAGGACAGGTTGAACATGGACAAAAGCCTTATACTGAAAAGAAGGCACAAAGTCCCACTTCTACCCAAGAAACTATTTGCAGTTGATATCTGCTGGAAAAGATAGAGTCCATTTGGCTAGTAGAGTATCATTGGGTATTATCAACCACATTCCACCACTGGCCCCACCTGGAAAGTATTTGGCCAAATAAAGGGGATTCAATGATTTTTATGTACTTTTTGTTGTTTTGTTTTGGTATTTTTTTTCTTACTGTGGTTGATTGTGGGTTGTTTTTTCTTTTTCTTTTTTTAAAGAGAGATTGCCTGTTTCAATTCTTTCTGCTGACCCTCAGGGCTTCAGTCCTTTTCCCTCACCCAATGCCAGATTGGGTTCCCCTCTCCCTCCCCACCCTCTGTCTACTTTCCCTTCCAGGTCCCTCCCTCCCTTTTCATTTGTGATTGCTTTTTCTCCCTTCAAAGTGGGACTGAGGAGTCCTCACTTTAGCCCATCAGTTTGTTATTTTTTTTTTTGGCTCAACCTCAGGAGGTAGGAGGTTGGGGGGACCCTTCAGAGTGCAGCAGAGACCTGGGAGGTGAGAGACTCTCAGAGCTCAAAGGGAGAGACCTTAGATGAAATGCCCTCCAATGGAGAAAGGGAACTTATAGAGCCCACCTCCAACAGGAAGATGGGGCATCAAATGAGGGAGGAGGTTGCCATCCCATAGACACATCTCTGACCCATATTTATTCCTGTCTGAAATAACTGCAGGGATAGAAATGGAGAGGAGCTTGAGGAAAAGAAGGTCCACTGACAGGACCAAAATGGAATCCAACTCATAGGGAGGTCCCGAGGCCTGACACTATTACTGAGGCTATGGAGCGCTCACAATAAGGGACCTATCATGACCTCACTCTGGAAGACACAATAAGCAACTTTAAGAGTCAGAGTCAGATGCATCCAACTAATTAACAGAAGCAGCTGACCCCTGTGGTTGAATTAGGGAAGGCTAGAAGAAGCTGAGGAGGAGGGCGATCCTGTAGGAAGACTAGCAGTCTCAAGTAATCTGGACCTCTGAGATCTCTCAAACACTGCACCACCAAACAGGCAGCATACACCAGTTGATATGAGGTCCCCAACATACATACAGCAGAGGACGGCTGGGTCTGTGTTCACTCAGAAATGATGCACTTAGCCCTCAATAGACTGGAGGCCCCAGGGAGTTTAAAGGTCAGGTGGGGTTGTGTTGGGGGATAGGGACATCCTCATGGAGGGGGGAGAGTGGGGATGAGGCATGGGGTGTGGAACAATCTGGGGGTAGAAGGTGGGGCGAATAAAATCTAGAGTGTAAAAAAAATAAAAGTAAAAGAGAGAGAAAGAGAAAGAGGATAAAGTTACATGGGTAGGGATGTGGGGAAGATCTGGAAGGAGATGAGAAGTGGTAAAATAGGATTAAAATATGTTGTAAGAAAAAAATTAAAAATTAATTAAAAAGTATTGAAGGCAATGTTGAATTTGAAGTGAAAAAAAATCAAATTAATGAAGGAAAAACAGAAATTTTAATTCTGTGTGGTAGATATACACTTAATTTGCAATGTAAATTTGTATCTTTCTAGCTGCGTTATACTTTCTGAGTTAATTTACTTAGGAGAAATTTGTGTTTTCTTGTTCTTGGGCTGATGCCTCTAATGTGCTGCAATGAGAGTGGTCCAAATATTTGTAGAACTCTGGGGAGTATCTCCCAACACATTTGACTCCGTTTTTGCACAGTATGTAGAATCTTCATTGACAATACTACAATACTACAGCAATGCAGTAGACAATATGATCATAATTATGACTGGTTCTTACTTTGATTACTTGAGCTATTTTTGTTTGAGATTCTATGCTGTTTGGTCTAGGAGTTAGTTAAATTATATATAATTTCACAAATATTTACTGACTTTTTAATATTCAACTGGTACTGTGCTGGGACCAAGAATGAAATATAGCAGCAAGAAGTAGAGCATAAAAGATGTATGGGTGTTTTATTTTGTTTTCAGAAACTTTGTACATATTTTACGTGAATACCTCAGTCTCTAGCTATTTTCTGGAAAAGCTGCCTTTCATTAGGTAAATTGGTGTTTATCACTCACATTGGCCAACTGTTTTTATGAAGTAATGCAGTTTTGAGTAATTACAAAATGTACCTCATTGTTTCCCTTAAGTTTTTCAGCTCACTGTGGTTTTTAATGTCTTTAATAGGAAAAATAAACATAAACGTAGAAAGCAAATCACTGAAATAGTGTTGGAATCCCTAGGAACATATTATTGTGCTTCAGTAAAGACTGCTTGTGGCCATTTTTAAAATCTGAACCCTCCCCATTTTCTCTTCCTCATTTTATTTTTACTATGTTTTCTTTTTTGAAGTTAAGTATAGAAATCTATCTACCCTTAATACTTTGCATATACAATTCTAAACTATAGAAAATTAACTTGGCATAATTATAAAACAAATTATCATACTAAAATTATGAAGAATAATTTCTAAATGTAAATATTCATAGATATAAAATATTTTCTTTTTTTTGTTCAAGTGAAAATACAGAAAAATTACCCATATTGAAATTAGTTATCACTCTATTTAATATCTTTTGATAGACTATGTCTGTGCTCCTGTAATTTTCTTCACATTGTAATGAATTATTAATAGGACATTGCCACTTGTCTGTATAGCTTTGCACATAATTTTCTGACCATAAACTTATGGCTTCCTACTGCACATTTTTTCACTTTTATGAACTTTTTACAAATTGGTCACTAGATTGAACATAGAAATAGAGATTGTATTCATATTTTTTGTCTTTTATTATTCAAAAACAATCATTTAGTGTTTACCATGTGACTCCTCAAAAATAGAATTTTCTTGCACTATTATCACAGGAGAGTGTTAGAGCTCTTTAAGAGCTAGGTCATGAGTGTAGCGGCTTATTTGATGTCTGATGAGAAGTCACTTGATTAATAAAATCTGCTTTCTTCCTAGATTCTCACTCAGCAGAAGCTAGGAAACTAATAACAAACCTGAGTCTTCTTATATTTATATTAAGGCATCAGTTCAAGAGGGCTTTTTCTCATAACCAAATCACCTTCTATTGGTGCCAGCATTAAAATAATCACTTTGGGGATTTAGTTTAATCATAGAAATTTCAGTAGGATGCTACTAAATCACTCAATTTATTCTAATTTGTATTATTTTCTCTTTCTCCTACAATAGAAATTTTCACAAATACCCAGCCATGTAATTTGAAACATATACAGAGGCACTTATTATATTCTTGTATATGTAGTTTCTCTCTATAATATATAAATATAGAATATGTATATATTATGTACATTGTATATAACATGTAATGTATAAATATATTACATATACTTTATGCATCACACTGCACATTATATGTTAATTATATTATATTTATGCAATATATTGTGATTATAATATGTACATATACACATAAAATATGTATATATCATAATATGTACATAAAATAATATAATATATTCTAATATATACATATGCTTAAAAGATATGTATATAGTATATTTTTATAATATATGTTTATATGTGTATATAATATATTTATACACATATATTTTATATATAATATATATATATATATTTAGTAGTATTTATCAGTGATAGCCATTAGAACAGATACTACAGATTATAGATTATCATGTTGCCTAAAGCATATCATATAAACTAGCTTCATTAGCTCACGGATTTATAATGACTCCCATGTGAAATTTACAAGATTACAGGGAGAGTTACCTGAAAGAGAAATCCTATCTACCATGATTCCTTAAACTCTTGAGTGTGTTTCTTAGCTCACAAATATTCATAAACCCTTACAAAGATAACAAAACCAGGATCTATCACCACTACCTACCCCCAAAGCCAGCTTGTTATCAAAGTATTCAGACTGTACTTTCTTGTTGCTAGACAAATCCTTGTTGTGTCAACCTGTTAGCTGAATTCTTTCTATCAATAGACAAGAACAAGGAACAATCTCAACACAGAAACATATGTGCTTCTTCTCTTGAGAACAATTGCTCAGGTTGATAATTTATTAGTGTGGTGGTCTGGATGAGAATGACTCCCAGAGACTCCTTTGTTTGATTGCTTGGTTTCCAGGTTGTGGAACTGTTTGGTAAAGTTTAGGAAACATGGCCCTGTTATAGGAGATCTGTTAATGGGCAGCCTCTGAAGTTTCAAATATCCTCATGCCATTCCCAGTGTACTCTTTCTTTGCCTTCAAATTGTGGATATGGATGTAAGATCTCAGGACTACTCCAGCATAATGCCATGGTTGTCATGAACTCTAACCCTCTGCAACTCTGAGGCACAAATTAAGCATTTTTTATAAATTGCTTTCATCATAATGTTTTGTCTTGGTAATAGAAAAGTAAATAAGAAAATGAGACTGTTAGATGTTTAAATATCCCTCATTTATCTGTCTGTTTATCTATCTATCATTTATTTATTGTCTATCAATGAGCCAGTTAACGTTCCATATTTCTGTTTAGTTTTTGTGTTCTACTTTTTGTCTTGTCTACTATTCATTATTTCTGCTATATTATTATTATTATTATTATTATTATTATTATTATTATTATTATTGGATTAATTGTAAATTTCATTTCCATACTTTCCATTCTTTTACCATTATGTCTATCTTCTTTCCTGAATTTCTCATTTTAGGACTTGAATTAGTGTCTTTAATTCTGTCATTTTTCTTTAGTTCTCTTTGAGATCATTGAACAGTATTCAAAATAGATGTTAAGACTTTTAGTCTTCCAGTTGTCTGAATTTCCTTATCTAGCTGTTGAAAAACTACCTTGTCTTGGAGGAGTCATGTTATCATATTTATGTTTCTTGTGTGTTTCTTTTGTAATTTTCATAATCTGTAATGGATGGGTTTATCGTCGTTTGCTTGTTCTGTTTCATCTGGTTCTTATTGAGACGCTTTCTTTGATGGACTTAATCCTTAGTGCCACTAGTGAGGAGAAATCAGAGCATGTACTTGAGACTTCTCATTTGCACTTTCTTCCTTCTTGAATAAATACTATAAAATTATTGTTTCTTTGGTTTTCTTCCTTATTTTCTCTTTCCATGGTTGCTCTTTAAAAAGGAATTTTGTCTTCCTCTTCCATTTATTTGGTTACTATCTCTCATTTCACCTAGATTGTTAACATGAAAATCAATTAGTACCCTAGTATTTCCTAATTTTTACTACTTATCTTTGTAACATAGTGTGATTGTGAGACTGTTTTATGATTTTAAATCTTCACATGGCTCCATTTTTTAAAAGTTAAATTAGAATAAGGAGCAATGAGGCTTGTGCCTCTGTCTTCTCAATTAACATACTAATATAGACAAGATTTTTACATCCTTGTTATAAGGCACCACTGGAAATTTACAGTAGAAGGAAAAACAAAAATTGGGATTTTACTTTCTCTCAAAGAATTTCACTTTAAAAAGTTAATTTGAATTATGATATACTTTAAAAAGTTAATTTGAATTATGATATACTTTAAAAAGTTAATTTGAATTATGACATATTTGGATAGAATTGGTATAGCTTGTGGAATTTTCATGAAATTAAATTTTTGTTTTATCTCGATCTTGTTATTACTGTTTTCAAGAAAATTATAATTTTCCTAAATGTAGAAGTCTTGTAAAATGTTATATTTTTGTATTTTTCAAATTTAATTCATCTGATTTCCTCTTTCTTTGTTCTTTTTTAAGTGTACAATAAATTATTTATTTATTTTATTATTTTTAAGCTTTTTATTTATTTATAAAATTATTTTATTTATTTATATTCCAAATGTTGCCACATTTCATGATTCCCCCTCCCAGAATTCTTCAGCCACTCCCCTTTGCTCTTTGCCTCTGAGAGGTCACTTTCCCAAGCACCCACCACTATTCAACCCACCCTTCACCCACTCTCCTCACCCATTTCCCCCACATTACTCCAACCCCACCCCCAGCATCCCCCTTCCCTGGTGAATCAAGTCTCTATGGGATGAAGTGTTTCATTTCCCACTGAAGCCAGACAAAGAGTTTCTCTGCAACATACATGATAGTGGCTAACAACCAGCCCATCAAGCAGTTGTTCCAGCAAAAGAAGAGAACAAAGAGCAGGAAAAGAGAGGGGACAAGGAGCAAGAGAACAAGGAGGGGGCACACTACCACCTATGTTCTTTGATTGGTGGCTTAGTCTCTGGGAGCTCTGAGGGATATTATACCGAAAGAGGCTTGCTGTTGACAGCTGGGGTCTCTCTCTCTCCCTGGTGCTGGGGTCAGGGGTGGGGTGGGGGGGTGGGGCAGTGCATGTGTTAGTGAAAAAGGAGGCAATGTATAAACGAGATATTTTATTATAGTTAAGAGAATATAGGCCTGTCAAGTAGAGAGAAGGACAGGAGAGGAAGAAGAGGAGAAAAGGAGAGAGAGAGAGAGAGAGAGAGAGAGAGAGAGAGAGAGAGAGAGAGAGAGAGAGGAAGAAAGCAAGAGAAGAGAACAAAGAGCAGGAAAAGAGAGGAGACAAAGAGCAAGAGAGCAAGGGGGCACACCATCCCTTTTATTTATTAGACATGGCTATCTGTCTTTGGGGGCCAGGTATGCCTGGCTGTGGTCAGATGACTAGGGCTTATAATTCTGGGAGCCTGGGGCATTGTCTACCTGATAGAGCATGTGGGCACAGCTGTGAGGGGTTGTACTGAAGCAGGGGCCAAAGACTCAGGAGTTACAGCCGAGCTCCTTCTGCCCCGTGCAAGCAGAAAGTGCCCACTGAGACTCCTGGGCTCAAGGCCAATTACTCGACTGTGCCTAAGTTGCCTGAGCAGACCACTGCCCCACACTGCCCCACAGAGGGGTCTGAGTTTGTTGATGCTGTTGTTTTTCCAATGGGATTACCTTTCCCTTCAGCTCCTTCAATGACTTCCCCTAACTCTTCCACAGCTGTCCCAGACCTCAGACAAATGCTTGGCTGTGATTATCTGCATCTGACTCAGTCAGTTGTTCACAGAGCCTCTCAGAGGATAGCCATGATAGTCTCCTGTCTGCAAGCACAACATGGCATCAGTAATGGTGTCAGGGTTTGGTGCCTGCCCATGGGATGTATCCAAGTTAGACTGGTCACTGCATGGCCTTTCCTTCAGTCTCTGCTCCCACTTTTTGCCCAAGCATTTCTCTTAGACAGGAACAATTCTGAGTCAAAAATTTGAAGGTAGGTGTGTACCTCCACTGGAGGCCCTGTCTATCTACTAGAGGTAATCTCTTCAAGTTCCATTTCCCCACTGTTGGACATTTCAGCGAAGGTCACTCCCATTGAGTCCTGAGAGCCTCTCATATCCCATGTCTCTGGGACATTCTAGAGATTTCTCCTACAGCTAATCCCCAGCATCAACATATCTCCATTCATTCTCCTGACCTCTGAGCTTCTCTCCTGTACCCCTACCACCTGTAACAGATCCTGCTCCCTTTTCCTTTCCCATTTCCTCTCCGACCCAATTCTCTTCCTGTATTTCCCATGATTACTTCCTTTCTGCTTCCAAGTGGGATTGAGGCGTCCTTGGTTGAGCCTTCCTTGGAAAAGAAGAAGTCAAAATATCATTATTTGTTGATGATATGATAGTATACATGAGTGACGTCAAAATTCTACCAGAGAGAGATCCTTCAGCTGATAAACAACTTTAGCAAAGTGGCTGGATATAAAATTAACTCTAACAAATCAGTAGCCTGCCTCTACTCAAAGGATAAATGGACTGAGAGAGAAATTAGAGAAACAACACCCTTCACAATAGTCACAAATAATGTAAAATATCTTGGTGTGACTCTAACCAAGTAAGTAAATGATCTGTATGACAAGAACTTCAAATCCCTGAAGAAAGAAATCGAAGATCTCAGAAGATGGAAAGATCTCCCATGTTCATGCATTGGCAGAATTAATATAGTAAAAATGGCCATCTTACTGAAAGCCATCTACAGGATCAATGCAATCCCCACTAAAATTCCAACTCAATTCTTCATAGAGTGAAAAAGACCAATTCTCAAATTCACTTGGAATAACAAAAATATCAGGATAGCAAAAACTATTCTAAACAATAAAAGAACTTCTGGTGAAATCACCATCCCTGACCTCAAGATATACTAAAGACCAATAGTTATAAAAACCACATGGTATTGGTACAGAGACAGGCAGGTAGACTAGTAGCAAGGGTCGGGAGGCAGGAGTAGGTGGATGGGGGAACACTCTTTTAGAGTTAGGGAGAGGAGGAATGTAATATTAGGTTTCTGAGGGCGAAACTGGAAAAGGAGACAACATTTGAAATGTAAATGAAGAAAATATCCAATAAAAAAAAGAAAAAAAATGTAGTACAGAACTAAACAGAATTCTTAACTGAGGAATCATGCATGGATGACAAGCACTTAAAGAAATGTTCAACATCATTAGTCATCAGCGAAATGTCAATCAAAACAACCCTGAGATTCTACCTTACAATAATCAGAATAGCTAAAATCAAAAATGCAGGGGAGGGCAGATGTTGGCAAAGATGTGAAGAAAGAAGAAGACTTCTCCATTGCTGGTGTGACTGCAAGTTGATAAAACCACTTTGGAAATCAATCTGATAGTTTCTGAGAAAATTAGAAGGAGTTCTACCCAAAGACTCAGCTATACCATTACTGGGCATATACCTCAAAAATATTCCAACATATAACAAGGACACATGGTCCACTATGTTCATAGCAGCTTTATGTATAAAAGCCAGAATTTGGAAAGTACCCAGATGTCCTTCAAAAGAGGAATGGATACAGAAAATGTGGTATATTTACACAATGGAATAGTACTCAGAGATTAAAAATAATGACCTCACAAAATTTGCAGGAAAAATTAAGGAACTAGAAAATACCATCCTGAGTGAAGTAATCCAGTCATAAAAGTACTCATTGATAAGTAGATATTAGCCCAAAAGCTCACAATGCCCATAATTCAACTCACAGATCATAAGGAGCTTAGGAGGAAGGAAGACCAGGGTATGGATGCTTCAGCCTCACCTTGAGGAGGAAATAAGGGGGGAGAATCAGGTACTAGAGGGTATGGGAGAGAGGTACAGAAGGTCAGGAAATCGAATAAAAATATGTGGCAGGGGGGAATGAAGAAATGGGGATAACAAATGAAGGGGGCCCAGATACCAGGGAAAAGAGAGGCTCCCAGGACCCAACAAGGATGACTCTAGCAAAAATACACAGAGTAGGGGGAGATAGAACCTGTAAAGATCACTTCCAGCAGATAGACATGGCCCTTGGTCGAGGGATGGGGGCATATACCCATCTCAAGGTTTTTAACCCAGAAATGATCCTATCCAAAGGAAGAAAATGGAGCAGAGATTGTGTCGTGCGCGCAGGACAGACACACAGACGACAGCCAAGATCCTTCTGCAGCCATACATTATTCCATCTTCCAGAGGGCGACCCCCCATACCCCAAAAGCACTGTTTATATATGCCCTGGAGTGGCATGCTCATCTCTGATTGGCTGTTTGCTCAGGAGCACAATATGCCCGGGCCGGCTCGTGAGTTGGCAGTCTTTGTCCCTAGGCACATGCGCAGTTTATCTGTAAACTTGGGAGAGCACTAGATGTCAACGCCATCTGCTGGCTATCACCGCTCACTGCGGCTTCTAACAAGATTGAAGGAAGGGTCATCCAAGAACTAACTGCCACACCTGACAATCCTAATCCGTTCTGTCTGCAGACACCAAATCTTACAGCGTTGCTGTGGTCAAGAGACACTTGCTGACAGGAAACTGGTATGCCTGCTCCTTGGGAGATCTGGCCAGCAACTGACCAATGCAGATGTGGATGCTTGGAGCCAACTATCAGACTGAGCTCAGGGACCCCATTGGGGGAGCTGGCAAAAAGACTGGAAGAGCTCGGGGGGTTGCAACCACATAGAAAGAACAACATCAGCTAGCTGGACCACCCAGTCCTCCCAGAGACTAGACAACCAACCAAGGAGTTTACAGGTAGGGTTCCATGACTCCTATGACTAGGTTCCATGACTACATACAAATGTAACAGAGGATGGCCTTGCCTGACAGCAGTGTGAGGGGAGACCTTGGTCCTGTGGGGGCTTGATGCCCCTAGGTATTGGGATGCTGGAGTGGTAGAGTGGGAGAGGGTGGGTGGGTGAGAGAGTATGCTCATAGAGGTAAAGGTGAGAGGAGAGAGAGGGGATGTAGGACGGGGTGTTTGTGTGTGTGAGTAAAGGGGAAGTGGGATATCATTTGAGATAATTTGAAATGAATGGAATGATTAATAATGATAAAAAGCAATCAGAAAGTACTTTATGCCTTCTGAGTTATACCCACACTGTGAATTCTGCATTGCTTTTAAGAGTGTTTGTTCCTTTGTTTCTTTAGGTTTTGTTTTGTTTTGTTTTGTTTTTCAATAATGGGTGAAAACGAAGCATGGGGTTGAGAGTCTCTGAGGACTTAAGTGAAACATTTGCCTACATTCCAGTCAGCCCACTGTAATGGGGAGCTAGCTCCTGTAGTTTTAACCAAACTTCTTCAGGAAAGGAGAGGCTCCTTCACTTTGGTTTACTCTTTTCTCTTACTCCTTGGATTTTAGACCCAGCCTTTCTACTGTGAAAGAAATCCATATTCCAGCTTTCCTGGTCTGCTTTTGATTCTGACTCTCTGAGTCTTGAAGGTCACTGACTTCCAGCAGTGTTATCTCCTTATTTAAAAATATGAGAAATCAAAATGTGGAATTCTGATAGCAAAGACAGATAAATGAGGTTTCTCTTTAAAATGAGAAAATATTTTATTAAAACTGTTTTGTTCCAACATAAATAGTAGAGTCCCAAGGTAAAGATGTGAAGAGAGGTAGAAAACAATCATTTTTTTCTGTAGAGTTGAAAGAGAACATATATAGATCCTGTGAGATATCCAGACCTGAAAGAAGCCCCCTTCGTGTGTGTGTGTGTGTGTGTGTGTGTGTGTGTGTGTGTGTGTCTGTGTCTCTGTCTCTGTGTCTCTGTGTCTCTGTGTGTGTAAAGGTTTATGTAAGAAAAGTTTAACATTTGATGTGTCTCTGTTCTTGTTGCTGTCTTAAAAAGTGCAGGAGAACTATAGTCAAACATGAGAGGACACTTGGATATTTGCCCTCTCAATTTGGTTGACATGTTCTTCTTCTGCAACTGCAATCCAACATTTTGGTTAATGCAGCTCAGAACAAGATTATTTGCACTGTCAATATAACTGTGATGACTAGTTTTGAATCAAGATTCATATTTCTAGTATCCTGGTCTATACTGAGAAGCAGACAGGTTCTCCAAGATTCCTAGATTCCTGAGGTCACATTTGAATATCAGGTGTTAGAGTTCTGGAACTGGGTTCTACCTGAGTTTCAACAGTGAGGAAAACAACCCAGATTCCCTACACCCTCTAGACTGTTAGAAGAGCAATTTTCCAGACCCCCACACTCTGTGCTTTTAATGATAATTTCTCTTTCATAAAGCCTGACATAATGACACTGCCACCTACTCACAATGCAGAGATAATGAAGGTGATGTTTCCAGGGAACAGCAAGACTCTGCAGTTTGGAATTTCAGCAGAGAGGGAGAAAGACATTGCCACCTCACAGCAAGCTGATGAGAGCTGATACGAAGCACCCAGACTTCGGTGACTTGTTCTTGGACATGTACTTGGGAGACTTGAGTAATTACTTCTTATCTCGTCTTTCAGCAGCCCTCAAACACCAAATTTCAGCTGATCATCCAATTTCAGCTTATTGCTTCTGCAACACTAGCCTCCTTTTGTGACTTCAGCAGCTGAAGCATAAAACTCCCTTTCTATAACCATGATATTTTTAGGTTTTGCTCTCTGCATGGAATGGTCTATAGAAGATCTGCCATGAGCTTTTCCCATGGATTCCTCTGTTAAATAAATTCTTGTATTTCTTACCATGTCTGTAATAGGCCTAATTAATCACTGACACATCTAAACAGAGTTCTTCCTAACATCTTAAGTGGTACTCCATATTGTCAGCTTCATTCTTTTACAAACCTAGACCATCTGCAGACATTAGAATACAACCTTCTTTAAAATGATATCATCAAACATATATTTCCAAATGTTTAATTACCAGATACACAACTGTAAATATTAGGTGAATTAATGTTCAAGTGATAATTTTTCTCCATTTTCTGAACTTTTCTGAAGGTAGGACTTATTCTGAAAACATATTCTAAAACCAAAGTATTCGATTTCCTTTATCCTTTCATTCATTCTTTCTAGCTCCCTTCCTCTTTTTCTTTGTTCTTTCATTTTTAAATATTGAGAATTGATCTTAGGGTCTTATTAATGCTAGATTCTGGGCCCAGACAAGCAATATCAACTAATTTATACTTCTAGCTCCTTTTTCCTTTATTATTATGTTTTTTGACTTTTGATTTTGAGACAAAAACAACTTAGTTGCCTAGTTTGACTTTGATGTCAGCTTTTAGACAAGGCAGGCAATGAATTTGCTTTCCCATTTCAGCTCCTGAGTATGTAGAATTACATGACTGCACACCAGATTTAGCTATGTTTTCTTGAGTATAACTTTTAAAACAAGTCCCTAAATGGAGTTATATTTCCCCTCTCCAAATCACCATGATAAAGGCCTCGTTAGATGTTAAAGTATGTGGAAGAATCTATGTGGATAAAGTTCCTCACCCTTAGAAAACTCATTAACTGGATCAAATGAGTTTGTTAAAATAATCTCCAACCACTTTATTCTGAATTGGAAAGTAGCATGGATGATTTACTGATTTGTTACTTTTCATTCCTAAGCTATATTTTAAAATGCCAGCAAGAGGGTTACCAAAAGATCAATACAATTTGTTACATATAGATGGAAAGAGCTAACTTACCTTCAAGCAACTTTTAGTTTAGGAGAGTGATGGAACTCCAGGAGAAGGAGGTCCCAGAATAATCTATCTTCTTCAGATGAAATCTGTTTTCCATTTTGACTTTCTAGAGTTAGTTATCATACAGTTTGGCTACATCCATAAAAATATCTAGAGAATCTTCCCTTGGTATCCATAAAATTTATCATGTTGATGTAAATGTTGATTTGAATTTTGACTTAGCATAGTTGAGTAGTTGGTTGCAGTGTTTGGTTGAGCAAACCCAAGGACTCTATGGTTGTATCAGAAAGATTAGTAATGATGTCAGTGTGTTCACCTTCATAATAATATGGATACCTTTAAGTTCTTGGGTAGTTCTATATCCTATAATCAGCACTATTCAGCCATAGCAATTATAGTTACAACTCAAATAACTGACAACACATAATGATTAAAAGAAGCTAAAACCACCATAGCAAGACCACAGGCTGTGGGGATGAGCTTTTGTTTCCTTTCTTTCCTTCTGAATGCACTATCTCAAGAGAATGAAGACATTAAGGTAAGTCTCTTCTCCATCTTGGATAAGGAATGGGGAGAAATGAGAATTCTTCTTGAACTGGAGTTGGAAGTAGTTATGTTGTTTCCATGTTGCTGCTAGGAACTGAACATTGGCTGTGTGCAAGAGTTATATGCATCTTAAACCTGAGATATTTCTATCCCAAGAACATTTGGGTTTTAAAATTGTCATTTGAGAGCAAAGAGGTTGATCAGCGAGTAAAGCATTTGCCATATAAATAAGAGGACTGGAGTTTAGATCTTTCACACTTAGTAAGGTCCAGGTGGCTGTAGTAGTCCATCTGTAATTTGAACACTTCGAATTTGGGAGATAGGAGAGCCTAAAACAAGCTGCTAGCTCTGCTAGTCATATGGATGAGCCCTGGGCAAAATCATGATCCCCTTTCCAAATGAATAAAATAGAAAACAGTTAAGTTAAACTTCCAGTGTCAGCCATGGACACATACCACACACCCATAGACATATACAAAAATATTTTAAAATTATGAACTGCTATTTGAGTTTTTGTCTTGAATTAAAATAAGAGACAAAAAGTATTAATAAGCCATTTCTTATGACTAGGATAGAATTTCTCACAGTTTCTGAAGTGGTTCTCCACACTGTTCTGATGTTTTCTACTATGGATTCAGACAAAGCAGCTTTTTCAACACTGAAGATTAAGAAAAAAAAGTCCCAATCAGTACTGAAAAAATGTAAAAATTTCTTTTCATCTTGTGGTATAAAATATTCCACCAAGACTTAATTAATATAAACTTCTGTAGGCACATCTAAATCATTAGTATCTGCACTTGTTTTCATCTTTAATTGGTGACAAGATTATACTATACATACAAAATGCTTTAAAAATAAATTCCTTTATGATTTACTATTCATACTAAACAAATACAGTTGATCAAATTATTGGTTCCCAGTCAAGTGATACGTTCTTATCACAAAATAATAAGCTATTGTTTTTAGAACATTATTATTCAGGAAAATATGTTGTATATGAAGGAAAATTGAAATTTTCTTCCACAAAACAGTAAAACTAGGAGACCTATGAGGATTTGGTCCTTAAAATACATACCTATGTCTATTTATGTCTATCTGCACAAACTTAGAAAATTAACAAGTTTGTATTTTTTTTAATATTTAACTATTAAGAAATAAAATTAAATAGCATTAATGCAAGTAAAGACATCCCTTTATCATTGGTAATTAGTGTTCAGTAAGTTTAGATGTTAATAATTGTATCTGAATTGCTAGACCATGAGTAATCTACTCAGTAACCCTACATTGAGTCTATTTGTTAGTGAATGAGAAAAATATAATTTTCCTGGTTGACTCTATTCCAAAAATTGCAAATGGACAGAAATGGAGCAGACAATCTGAGATACAATTTGACTGTGCTCATGAGTACTTTTGAAAGTTAATTTCTTTGGAGAAATGGAGCCAAAGTGGAAGAAAAAAACTTGAAGAAGAATGACCAAGACAGACCCAATGATTAGTGACAGGTAAGGGCATAAAATCTATTCTTTTTCCTAAAAGTTAGAGTTGTATAAACTTAGAGAATAATTCTCACCATATTTTCAAATGTCAGTTTGATCTGTTTTGAAGTATTATGATGATATCAAGAGGACAAAGAGCAGAGATTCTTTTTTACTTGTTCCACAGCTGAATTTCTAGTTTCTGAGACTAATGTCAAGTTTTGAGCATTCAGTAAGAACTTCTGAGATACATCCACAAACATTTAAATGGTTGATCCTCATCCATTTGGAAAGCGGTTCACAAAAAGGTTTTAGTGTCTTATTCCCTCTAAAGGTATATTTAACAATAATCTCCCCAAGAGTGAAAGGAATGTTTCTTAGAGTTGGAGATGTCAATTTAGGAGAAATCTGAATGGCTTAAAGCAGGTCGTGGTTCAAGTTTCCTAAGAAAACTCTAGAAATTATAACATTTACAGTTAGAAATACAAACTTTATCTGTTCATTATCTGAATCCTATTCCTGCTTTATAATTAGTCAGTTTGTGTTCAAAGTGTGTGTGTATGTGTGTGTTTTTCTGTGCGTGTGTGACAATGCAAGTTATGAGAATTTGTGTATGTATGTTTGAGTGTGTGTATTGTATGAGCATCTTTATGTGTGTGTGTGTGTGTGTATGTGTTTTTGAGTATGTGCATGTGTATATGTATATGTATGTGAGTATGTGTGAGTGTATATATGTGTGTATGTGTGTATGAATATGTGTGAGTATGTGTGAGTGCATGTGTGTGTATGTGAGTGTGTGTGAGTGCATGTGTGAGTGTGTGTGTGTGTGTGTGTGTGTGTGTGTGTGT